>JAOTIX010000008.1:13804862-13815802 GCA_027123715.1 Gaidropsarus macrophthalmus
AGACAGGAGTTTCCCGCCCTGAGGCCTCATAGGGACGGGACGTCGCCGCGGTAACGCCTCATCCGAACGGACGTCGCTGCGGTAACGCCTCATCCGAACGGATGTCGCCACGGCAACGCCTCATCCGAATGGACATCGCCGCGGTAACACCTCATCCGAACGGACGTCGCCTCATCCGAATGGACGTCGCGGCGGTAACGCCTCACCCGGACGGACGTCGCCATGGCAACGCCTCATCCGAACGGACGTCGCCTCATCCGAATGGACGTCGGGTCTCGATCGAGATGAGAATTTGCGGCGGGATGGCGAGGAGATTGTGGGGCGGGGGAGAGACGCACACGCACACGCGCACGCACCTTATCGTAGAGGTTCCCGGAGTTTTTGCGGTCGTCGTCGTCGCTGCTGTCCTCGGCGGGGGGGCTCTCCCGCTTCATGTCGTCGCCCAGGTAGTGCTCAAACACGCTGGAGAACGCCACCGCCGACAGCATGCACACCACGGGGGTCAGGGTCAGCATGAGCCGCACCATCACGCCCGCAAAGTACACTGCACTGATGGCGTACAGCGCCACTGGGGGAGGGGGGAGAGGGGGAGGGAGAGAGAGGGGGAGAGAGAGGGAGGGGAGGGAGGAAGAGGTGACAGAGTTAGACCACGAGCGGCACATCCGATCACTTATCGTTTCATACATTATTGCATCAGTCAAAAACTCAGTTGCCTAATACTTCAGAAACAGGAAGTGCCCAAAAAGTGTTCCTGTTGTCGGTTGGCGTGTGAATTCAGGAGGAGGCTCATTAGTAAATGGAGAGCTGCATGAACCGTGATCATACACATATCTGAAATCTAACAGGACAATCCCAGTCTGGGGATCCAGCTTTGCTTAAACATCACATACCAAACATCATAAAAGCTAAATATTTTCTTTTTTGTGCTCATCTGCCTAAAAGCACTAGGCAGTGCTTTTAGGCAGAAAGACAGTCTGCCACAAAAGTAATTTCAGCACTATAACATATTTGTAATCAAAGTGTCCTGTTTGTCATTTTAGAAAGTACTTGGTGTTCACTTTTACCTGGTCCATAAGTTTACGGTGCTACATTTCCATTGACAGATGTTTTGAAAAAAAATAAAATCAGGAGTTATGACAGCTACATCACTGAACAATAGTCCTTTAACAACCTCACAACATGCACGCTATGGGAAAGCACACATTTGGTGTGGCATTACGCCGGCTTTGTTTGGTACCGTGTTACAGCAAAGCCAAGCCAGTTAATTGCAGTTCATCTGGCAGCAATGTGGGATCTCTGCGTTAAAGGGGGGTGGTGACAGAGCGAAGACGCGCAGAGAGCGCTTTTGTTTACAACGGGGCAGAAACACAAGGCTGCAAATGACTTTGCTCTGCAAATCAAATGCTAGGCATAAATGGGATAAAAACGCACGCACACGCAGACACACACACATGCAGACACACACACACACATGAGAGAGAGAGCGAGAGATATTGAAAAGGGTGAATTGTTCCAGCGGTGAGGAAGGGAGAGGCATGGTGCTGCAGTTATCAGCAGTGAAGTCAGAGCAGAAGACGGGGAAGAGGAAGAACGCACATAGAGGAGGAAAGATCAAGGGCCTGTAATGGATAGCCATCGCTGCACACAGACACACACACAAACACAAACGTGCACACACACACACACACACACACACACAAGGAGCGAGTGGACAGCTTAGGTTCAGACTAGAGGGCTTCACAGGTCTCGCTGTAGACTACAATCCGAGACCGGACTGGGACGCGTTGGGGTTCGGGTCAATGTTTTACTCGGGGGTAGGTTGGGTCCGGACTAGTTCGGTGCCCATTCCATGTCCGCGGATCGCCGGTCTGTTTAGGAGCAGCGCTGGTGGCGAGAGAAAGGCCTGGCAGTAGCGTGAATCTCCTGGGAGGACCGGACCCACCATGAGGATCAGATTACAGCGGCGCGCTAATGTCAGAGGTAAAGTGGATCACATGATCCTCCAGGTTCGATCACATGAAACGCATCACACGGTCCAAGGCAGAACCGCAACGCATTCCACACAGGGGGTTGGTTATGTTGACCTTATTTTATTACGGCAGAATATATTGTTCGTGGTTTTAGCAGTTTTAGCAGGAGAACAGTATTTTGTGCACCAGTTTTGCTTCCTGGGTTTGTATAATACCCGACTAAATGAGGTCGGTACATATACATATATTTATCTTTTGGGTAATTATCGGATTATAATCGGATCCCCCGGTCCGATAAGGATCAGGTCCGTCGCACCGTGAAGAGCTTCGATCCCGGTACCGCGACATCGGCGACTACACCCTGACCCGGCGATGACACGCACCTCGTCAGGATACACCGTCACACGCCAACACACATTCACATTGCCAACGGCGAGAATGCAGAATAAGGAAAAAGAGCGTAAGGTCTGCTGCATACTGATATGTTTGCTGAAGCGCTGATGCACCAACGCTCAGCCTGTTGGTTCAGCTCCCTGCTCTCCCAGGAAGTAGGGAGAACTACGGGCAGAGCTATGCAGTCCAACATACAGTGCGTCTTATTGCTGTGTTGACAACATGATAAGCAGCTAACCCAGTAGCCTTCTCACTTATTAAACAGAATTTCAACGCGTCTAGCGGGGAAATTAGAAAACTTAGATCAGTTTGGAATTATGTATAGTTATACATTATGCATATCGGAATGGAATGCGCAATATTCAAATTGTTGTCAATATCCATGAATAACGGATGGTTATCATGGTCCTGTAAACATTTCTTCTTATATACTTCCATAATTCTTATGTAATCCATTTATTATCGGCATGACACGGATAGGGACGAACTAATTATCAACCTCGTACAGTATATTCCTGAATAATCAATATACACTTTAAATTGAACACAGCACATCAAATGATGCTCAATGCTTGGATAATTATCTTGAGTTAGCGACGGCAAAAGATTGGTTCAATGTTCATTAAGAGCCAAACCCTTTAAGGCCCCTTCAGGCAGCTCATTTCAGCAGCACTAGACTAGCACTTTGGTTGCACTGGTGAGCAACACAACGCCATAACCACAGGGATAAGTGCCTATCTGGGGAAACAGGTTATTGCAATTGCAGGCTTGCGATTGCTTCACGCGAGCGGCAGGTCACATGGCACCCATTCAAGCCAATCAGAATCACCAATTGCCCAAAACCTCATTGCCAATTATCCCTCTATTTTCATTTTTAGTGGCTTGTTGCTCTTGGAAGAGGAAATATCCTTCCAGCCCTTGTCGTAAGATCCCTGCGAGTGTAGCCCTGTTGTGGTGTAATCAGGCACCCTGAGGGTCACCTCGCGTCCGGCTGGCTTTGATGCCAACTCTGAGCCGCGGGCGCAGGCTCGCTGTGTTTGGTTGTCGGTGGGTTTGCCGGGCCGGTCTCTTTGATCCAGCCATCCATCAGCCGTTACCAACCGGCTCATTACGGGCGCAGCAAACCCCCGTGCGATGCGTTCAGAAACCCCACGGCAACGGGAACGCTGGGCAGCGCCGATGAGTGGCAGAGAGCCGTCGGTCACCGCCAACATCCTGCCTGCGACATCTAAAACAGGCCGGGCCTCCCATGGCCTGACATGATTGGTGAAGAGCCCAACCGACCAGAGAGGTGATCGTTAAACACACGTGCAGTACGGGATAAAGGAAGCCCTCTGTAAACGCTATTTCTACTTCTTAGAGTTGTGGTTAAACAGTAAAACATAAAAGGGAGTAGATCAGAGGATTGAGATTGAGAATGAGAATGATCAGAGAGTGCAGTGCCACTGCTCAGGGCTAGCCGTTCCCAGTAAAGTGAAAGTGTTGCTAAGCTACATTCCAGTCACCGGGACCCCGCTGTCTGCAGATCGGGTTGTTGATCTCGCCTCTGCTGCGAGGGACAAACCAAATAAAAACACACCTGAGCAAATAACCGTTAGAGAGGACATAACAGACTTGAAAGCCAGAGGCGCGGCAACTCACCATATGACATTCTCAGCCTTCAAACGATAACCGCCAGGTCCCCTTTATTGAGCAGACCGAGAGAGAGAGGATCGCCTCGGATATAAAACGGATAAAGACGCACTCACTCACCGAAGACGCGCTCGTCGTTGATGTTCTTGATGCAGAACCAGAGGCCCGCAGGGAACGTGCAGACCAGGATGTGCAGGTCAAAGAAGAAGGACACCCAGGTGGTGGGCTGGTGCTCGGACACAGAGGCGATGATGGGGATGTGGATCTTGGCGTAGCTGCGAAAAAAGGTGCCGAGCGAGGGGAAGTAACATTGAGAAACGGAAAGACACCAAGCGCGCATAGAGTCACGTCAACGTTATTTTTCTGAATCGAATCCCCTTCTCCAGATGGCAGATGGTTGAACCCGAGTCTGGGATATTCTGCACTGCTGACCCCCAGAATATTTCCATATTTCCCTCAAAGCAGAACATGACTTCATAAACAGCCAAAGCACAACGAAGGAACAACATTAAAAGTTCTGTCACCGGTCCGCTGACACTGCAGTCGGTGGTACAATAAGGCCGGACCGCGCCGGGCTCAGGCAGGGGAAACCCTGTCTGTTTAGCCAATTCTGCTGGCCACGGTGGACGCACTGAGCCGCTAGAGCCTGCCCGCCAGGCCAAATCCACCTCTTATAAAGTGTGTGCTTGTGTGTGTGTTTCTGTGTAGACTTACCCCGTGTCCCAGAGGGAGTAGAAGCGCCCACTCCAAGGAGCGATGTACCCTGGGGGGGGTAGAGGACACACACACACACACTTATGCATATGGACACCATCAGGATGTTAACAACATGCAATTTGAAATGGATGAAAAAAAAAAAGTGTCTGTAAAGGTAGTGGCGACAGACGGCACATAAATAAAAACCTGCTTTACACACACAAACCCGGGGTGTAGATGTTTTTTCTCTCTCGTTGCGCACCGTCGGAACATGATTGCCTTGTAACATTTTTAATGCGAGTATTGATCGCAGACAGCATGTGCAATGAGATAGCGAGAGAGAGAGAGAGAAAGCAAGAGAGAGAAAGTGAGAGAGAGCGAAAGCGAGAGCGAAACCGAGAGAGAGCGAGAAAGCGAGAGAGTGAGAGTGAGAAAGAGAGGGGGAGCGAGACAATGAGCTCTGCGTGCAGCCTGGTGTCCCGCCACCATGGTATCCAGAGTGATGAACGAGACGTCAGAATCTAATCTGGGCTTCGTGGACAGCGTCGGGACCCGCAGGTGACCGGGCCTGCTCAATAAGCTGTCGGTCGGGGCGAAAGGCTCTGCCTAAATGGTTCTAACAACCTCGGTGTTGTGAGCCGTGCGGCTGCAGATGATCGTTGATGGTATTTTTCGCCGAACCTTTTTCAATGAGAGCCGTTGGGTTGAATACTCCTTTCTTTGTATTCATCGCATGTGCTGAAAATGCTTTCGAGGAAAAGAAATCCACCTCAACTCTGCTGTTGTGAATAGATGCCGCCCTCTTTAATGTACTGTGAAGCAAACACGACGCATCTAGCCAGTGCCATAATAGTTTCATATTAATATTTAATCGCAGGATCAACTGTCAATGAATTGATCTAGTTTGAATAAATATACAGAGATGGCTCCTCATCTTGGGGGCACTGAGGAAGTAGTGACAATGCATTTTGTGGAGTAGTAGTAGTGACAATGCATTCTGTGGAGTAGTAGTAGTGACAATGCATTTTGTGGATATTTCACAAATCTGTGATTATTTCACAAATGTGTGGTGCTGTACCCGCGGCTGATTCTAGACACTACAGTTGAGCGGTTGCAAGCAGACCCTCTGTCTGAGTGCGGTAACAATAGATAACAGGTAACAGTAGTCTGCTTGCGGTAACAAAGTCTGCTTGCGGTAACAATAGATAACAGGACAAATTGGACCCCATATCCGGAGTTGCCCCAAAATATTAATTGTTCTGAGGTCGCTCAGTGAGCTAGGGTGGGCGGGGCGTGGGGGGTTGTGGGCGGGGCATGGGGGGTGTGTTCAGTGTACCTGTGTAGGTCAGGTAGATGACGGAGAGGAATACGGCGCCGGCAGCCAGAGACACGCCCAGGAAGAAGAGGGTCTGGAACTCCTGGCGGGTCAGCCTGTCCTTCAGGTACTGCAGGAAGGCATAGGCCTGCAGGAGCACAAACACGCCTGGAGGGACACGGAGCACAGCAGAGACCACGGGTTAAAAGAGTACGACATGACCTCATGCTAGACAGAAGCCATGATAAGCAGTTGGGAACCATAATGGACTGTATTTATGTAGAGCTTTTCTAACACAACGTTGTACTCAAAGCGCTTGAATGAACAGGTCAGGGTGAGGTGTTTTGTTCAGGGACACCTTAACACTCAGCTAGGAGAAGCCGGGAGTTCGAACTGGCGACCTTACGGCTACTGAACAAGCCGCTCTACCCCGAGCTACTGCTGCCCCATAAGATAGAAGAGATGGTACGTAGATGGGAACCGTAAGAGCTTCCTAAGTGTTTTCTTTGGCCTGTCGGGGGAGGAGGGGAGCTGTATTTACCAGCACGACTGATCAGCGGTGAACACACATCCTGTTTTTCTAACAGCTCCACATTTCATTTGCCATTAGACACTGAAGTGAGAGGTAGTTTGCATTTGCTATTTGACACACTGAGGTGAGTAGTAGTGACAAGGCACCGAGTGGAATATTTCACAAAAGGCTGAGCTATATATAGCCGCATTGAAGGAACGGGAATCCTGGAAATGCCCTTGCCGATTGATTGGCTACTGACCTGCTGCTGCCATGTGTTCACTGGTCCTGATTGGCTGGAAGCCCACGAAGGGGATCTGCATGGAGAGGACCAGGCCGACGATGTAGAAGGTGCTGTAGGCTGGGAGGAGGAGAACGAGAGATGAGGGCACACGCCATCACATCGTCAACATCACGCAGACACCGAGACGGGTCCTGTGTGTTGCAGGCAGGTGGGCATGTTTGACGCATGGATGAGTCACACTTTGATATCTTCTTTTTTTTCACCGTTCTGCCTAAAGCCTGTTGCGAAATGTTGAAGAACTGCTGTGGATGATCAACTACACGCACGCGCACGTACGCACACGCACGCACACACACCCACACACACACAAGCACAAAGAGAATCTCTGCTGTCTTGAGAACATGAATGAAAGCATTAGCACACGAAGAATGACGTCAAACCCTTTATCTGGCTCGTAGCAGACTAAACAGCACTCCCGTCCGCCTGCGACCACTGAAATTACTTCTCAGAGAAACCTTGTCAACCAGCTCTGCTGAGGTGAGACCACACCTCGCCCATGCAGACCAACTCACACCCTTTGTGTCTCTTTTACACGTAGGCTAGAAAGAAAACTGAAAACAGCGAGGCCTATTGGGAAGGGATTTGCTGCGAGAAAAAAACGCACGGCAAAGCGCTTCAAACATGGGGAACGCTTGGTGAGAGGAGATTCATTGATTAGCTGGAGTAAGCGTTTGGCGCCCACGGTCGGAGGTGTCCGTATGTGTATGGTGGCGGCGTGCACCTGCGGGCGTTCACGTCCTCAACGCAGACAGGCGTCCCGAGGCCTGCGTGGTGAAACGTCGCTGGAACCCCAGCAATCAGCGTTTCCGTCAAGCTTCCATAATCCTGTTTTTTGATTCCCCTCTCAGACGCATTCACTGCTGCTGCTGCAGCCTACTCTTACTCCATCCGTCCAGACGGAGGCGTTGTTGGGGAGGGAGCACTGGGGAGCCAGCATCGTATCGGGGGAGAGCAACACGTTTCTTGGGGCCAGTAGCGTTCGTATCACCGGAGTCGCAGTGAAAAAAGGATCAGGCCTGTTTACTTCACACCAAAGCACCCAAAACAGCTTTTAAAAAACTATTACATCTAAGAGGTCCCAAGTTCAAACCAACTCCAAGGTCCCATCATCAAACACGGTGGGAGATGGCCTCGGGCTGGATTAATGGAGTGTGTTTGAGAGGAGGGGGAACAGATAATATTAAGCTGGACATTAAAAGCCCATTGGTGGGCATAATAGGTTTGTGTTTGTGCAGAGGCAGAACCCTCTGACAAAGCTCTCAGGGACGCCCCCCCCCCCCATAATGGGGACCACTGGCGCGTGTCAAGAGCACTTTGATTAATGGACCGGACACGCACACGCAATTTAATTTGGCCGCATCATATCCCGACGTGCTCCGATGCCAATGTCCGTTTGTCGGGGCCGAAGAGTTCTGCCGCAAGATTTATTTAATCTGCCTGTGAAACGTGTCAAACAATACCTGCGCTGACATTTGCAGGAGATCACCTGGACGGCCTGATCGAAGACAGGGGGAGAAGAGGCGAGTCGAGCTCAGCATAATTTCTCCCCCTTGCATTGGGGACAGACCGTCTCGACGGATGCAGTGACCATACTCCTGTGAGGCTCAAAGTGCGCACAGCTCAGCACCAAAAGAGGAAGAGCTCTTGACACATCTGGGCCATGGCTCTACGACCCCTATGACCCCCTCTGCATAAGCGACCAAACGTCCGGGTGCTTTTTTTAATAGCCAACGACAGCAGGGGGGCCAGGCGGTAAAGCGTGGCCTCTCCAGCGTGGAGCCCTGGATGATGAATCACCTGCAGTGTAATCTGATCATTTAGCGCCCCTCCTGCCTGCTGCGCTGAATGCCACACAGCGTGCTCTCCGGTAACAAAAAAAAGAAAAGGCAGCATTCACAGCCGCCGGGCTGAGGTGTCTGTGAAGCACGTGGGCAGTCCGTGCACAGCCGCGAGTAGCGTTTACTGTTTTAGCATCACTTTGCTGTGGATGTGTTGGCTTCAAAATGTCAGATGTTGGCGGCGACCTAAATATTTCCCTTTGCAGAGTCCACTGTGTGTGTCAGGTGGGAGGCACCAGTCAAGAGAGATTAACGCAAGATCTTCTGTTCCGCAATAGCGTTTGTTCTTGGTTAGACAGGGAAGACGGAGAGCGAGGACGGTTACAGGTGACAGGCTGGTTGCGGGCGCAGGCATGCATTATGAATCAGGCTGCTTCTTCAAGTTTAGAGATAACTTTATTACAGTGGGTAGAATGTCCTGGAATCCGAGATGGAGCGAACGAGAGGGCGAGAGATTGAGGGAGGGAAAGATGTTTACTTTACTCCATTGTTGGTACGACTTGTCTCAGCAGTCAACAGGTGTTGTTGTGATGTAATGGTTGGTTTTAATTTCTTTCATTATGTTTTCATGGGTTATGGCAATTTAAAATATGTTAAAAAGTATAGTATACATCAACGGAATCCTACCATTACGTCCATGCATCGCATGGTTAAATCAACTTAATTAGCCTTCTCATATGTTTTGTATTTGTATGTGTGCATTTGTGTGTGTGTGGTGCAAGAAATACCCAACAAATTATAATCAACCGCACGGCCAAAATCACAACAAGGGCTTGTTTTGTAGACACGATAGTTTCGACCAATTAAAACTGTTTTCAGTCGGTATTTCATACAACACTGGAGGTCGGATGGTCACAAAGTTTTTGTTCTGTTTAAACTGTTGCAGAGCGAGCGAGACACACTCTACAGAGGTTTTAAAGGTACATCCAGATGAATTGAGTTACACTAAAGCTATTTTTTAGGGCAGTCAAGGCTTCTAGAAGTAGAAATATCGACCAGACAATGGCTCTACACATTGATAAACAAAGGCAGCGGACAAACCCGTTTTATAAACCCTCTCTGGGAAAATGCACGGCTGCGAAAAAGTGAGGGCTGCTGACTATTTAATCAAAACTGCAAAAACACAAATGAACATAGCAGCTTATTTGTAAGAGGTCGGAAAGATAACCACAAAATTATTTTCGATTACTATATTTTTGTCATTGTTTGCACACACACACACACGCACACACACACACACACACACACGCACACACAGACACGCGCACACAGACGCACACACAGACACACACACACACACACACAGACACAGACACATAGACACACACACACACAGACACACACAGGCACACAGTTTGTTTGAGGAGGTGTACCCTTGGCTTATAATTATCCCCTGCTTGTAGACGTAGGGAACACACTGGAACAGCAAACAGAGCCTTCTCACTTTGCCTTATATCCAAAGTCACCCTAACACCGAACCCTGAGGGAGTGCGAGTGTCACCTTACCGATGTAGACTCTCTTGCTGTAGCGTTGCATGAGTAGCAGCACAAACACGTGGAGCGGAATCAGATTGATGATGAACACGTAGCCTCCCCACGCCGACACCTGCAGAACACACACGCACACACCTCTTATCTTCCTGAGCATTGGAACTACAGCCATGGGTTTCTGTGGAGGACTCACGCAGAGAGCGTCATGTGGGCGTCTGCCTGATGAGGAGAAGCCTCTGCTATTGCTATTGTGCTTCAGATTAACACTCGACTAGGCAGTGTTTATCCCTGTGTGTGTGTCTGTGTGTGTGTGTGTGTATGTGTGTCCACGTGCATGCATCTGCGCCATCTGCGTGTGTGTGCCTTGGTGTGTGCATGCATATATGTGTGTGTGTTTATGTGTGTGTGTGTGTGTGTGTGTGAGTGCCTTTATCTGTATGTGTTTGTGTGTGTGTGTGCATGCGTATATTTATCCGTGTGTGTGTGTTCATCCCCACCATGTAGAAGTAGGACAGGCAGCACCCGATGGCCCAGAAGACAGACCCGGTCTTCACAGCCTTCACCTGCAGGACAGACGGTACGGGGGAGGTGTCACAGCAGAATCACACCAACACAGAAACAAACCGGAGACAGCAACAACGACCTGCGGCCACGAGTGTGTCTTCAGTCAGCCTGTGACCCACCCACCCTGTGTGGAGCCACCACTCAGCTATGGCTGCACCAGGGGCCCCGGGGGCCGCTGAGGGATTATTGAGGGCAAACAAGCCCAACACGGGGGGGGGAGGCGAGG
>JAOTIX010000008.1:13868953-13880183 GCA_027123715.1 Gaidropsarus macrophthalmus
CGGCCTGGCGGACCGCATCTACACCGACTGGAACGTCGTGGTATGCAAAATTGTCCGGCCGGAAAAAGAATCATCTCTGATCGAAGCGTTCATTCTTTTGCGAAATTTGTCTGAACGAAAAACGTTTGCAAGCGGAACGTTTAAAAACCTTAGTCATACCCTTAACTGAAGTAAACTCTATACTTTCAACTTCTATTAATTACAATTGCTGTGATCCATCATGTTTGGTTTCCAGCATCCATGGAGAGCGCCTTTCATTCTACCTAGGCAGAGAGTTTGTTGTTTGTTCGTTTAGGTTTTAAGTGTATATGCTGATGACATGAGGAATTCTGAGGTCGGCCATTTTTTGCCCGTCATGAAGGAAATAGGTTGAGCCCAGGGAGTGATCTTTCAATACAGCGTGTTTCGTGTCAGCCACGCCTGATAATAGTAATAACAGGGTGATAACCAACTGTTCAACCTATAGTCAGTACTTCACACCCACACATGCAAGCACACGCGCAACTCACTCGGTCAGAAGGAAAATGTTCAAGACAAACGGTCACAGAGCAGCAAAGTATTGCCCCGTTAATTTCACTATGTACCCCCCCACAGTAAATAATCCCATGGCACAGTACCAGAATTTAAATTGCATTGGAATATTTGCACATGCAGTCCTGCCTCTTTTTATCACATCCATTTATTATCTTAATCTTGACATGCCTCCGTTTACAAGGCATGAAGGGCTCATGTTTAAGTGGTGAATATTTCCTTGAGGTTTTCATCCAGCGCAATTCCCTGAGCCTTATCAGCTCAAAGCCCTGCAACAGTGGATGGATACCATTGACCAGTAGCATAGCAACAACCAAAACCTTTCTCAACCACTTGCAGTGCCACTAGACGACCCAACGTGCCAACAGCTGACGCACCAAGCGACGTAGATAAGCACTTTGTTAGATATGCTTCACCCAGAACCAACCAGAACCATCAGACCCAACACAGTTGGGCACAGAGATGTTCTGCAGCCATTATGCAATCTGTTCATTTAATGCTAGTCAATCAGACAGAAATTATAGTGTTGAATGGTAATAACGTAATAAAACAACGCAAGTGATAATGAAAGAATTGGAGTAGTAGCCTTTGTCATTTATTCGGCCCTGAATGTATGGCTATTACAAAAGTGCAACGGTAAATTTGTTTTTGACTTGTTTGACCATAGAAACCAGTCAGCCTGTCAAGCTGCCCTCTTAAATACACAATAACCGCTAATGGCTAAGCCAGGTTCAAGCTAAAGGTCATTTTATTTCGCCTTGTGGTGGTTTAGGATTAGTTCTGCCCCCAGAGGGGTAGTTTTGCCCAAACTAAACTCTGATCTCTGAGGCCCACAGAGCTGATGTGTTTATCGGTATTTTTATGATACGAGACGGTGTTGCAAAGGCTCTGTAGCATCTGTATGCCCTCTGTCCAGCTCCGTGCGTGATCCGACCGTCTAGGCACAGAACATGACATACTAAATTGATTCATGACCTTTGACACAGAGGTTAACTCGGGTCGCACCGTGACACTAAGCATACTAAGCATGGCGACTTTGTCTTTTGTTGGCTCACTCCGTTAATTTTTAACACCGTTGACTTTCTCTATGGACTTACTTCCTGGGTGAATAATGGAGGTCTTGAAAGGTTAACATGTATTGTGGAGCTTTATCTCCTCGCCTCTCCTGGAAGCCCACCATCTATTCTAACCTAGCGACTCATTAAATCAGCATGAGACCTGATTCTCTGTGCTCTGAGTCAGTGCAGCTTAAACAGGCCTCCTTAAAAACAACATGTCTGTCTGCGGTACAAAGTGGGCCGCAACAAAAAACCTAAGTTTGGCACAATAAAACACACAAAGAACAATGAATACATACAGTACATGTTATTACGGTTAATTGTGCTAAACAGGAAAGGCATCTGATCATAACACAACATATGGAGTACGTTGTGCAATATTCTTGTGAAATATAAATACAAACATACAAATTAAAGGAAGAAGTGTTTGTAAACAAACACAATAGCCATACATATTTGTAGCAGCTCAGTGGTTGTGATGGCTCTGGACATGTGATGCAAATATAGTGTAACTTAGTGACATGTCTGGGGGGAGCTCTGTGATCTCCAGTGTTGGGGGTCCGGCTCCAGTCGCTTCCACCCCCCGGGGTGTTCAGGGCATGCACTCTGTTTGTTTTTGCCTAAACAATGACTTCATGGGTGATGAGCTCATACTGACAAAAAAACAAAACAAAATAAACAAAGACCCGCTTGTTGTCCCTGCCAGGCACATCACGTCAACAACACTCCCTGTTTGTCTCCCTCTCTCTCTGTCCTGTCTCTCTCTCTCTCTCTCTCTCTCTCTCTGTTCCCCCCTTTCTCATCCTCTCTCTCTCACCCTCTTCATCTTCATCACCCTATCTCGATCTCTCTCTCCTGCTTCAAAGATATCCGCTGGGTCACCAGCTCAAGGTCAAATAAGTTGAATCTATGCCTGATGTTAGCTTGCCCTTATAAGATAAGATACACTTTATTATCCTTGGAGGGAAATTTGTCTTGGACTCCGATGCTGTCATACAAAGCTGAAATAAATAACAATACAAAATGCAGACAATGCACAGATTTAGACCACAGGCCACATAGACACACACAGACCATCACACAACATACAGGATACGGTGCAATTCACACACCCACATACATACATACCCTCCCCTGTCCGCTGTGTTACAGCATGGGTCATGAGCAATACTATTGCCCAATTTATTTGGCTTTGGGGGCATTTAGGATCCTTATTGAGGTGGTATAAGGAGGTATACAACACTGAAGACACACATGCTTTAAAGGCTTTGATCAGTCGATGATTTAAGAGCGAAATACCCCAAACCCTTCATACTAGCGACAGAGAGACACCCCCCCCCACACACACACACTCAAAATACGGTCCCACCTGTAGAGAGAAACCCTATATATTTTGTACATGGACTATCCCTTTAAAGGTGTCCTTCACCGATAAACCGTTTTGACTTGCTCCTTTTGAGATACAATAGGTCACTCCTAGTTGCATATGCATGCTGCACGTGAACATTTTATTCTACCCCCATTGCATGCATTAGCCAATGTAAGAAAATAGAGGGATAAACGTGCCGATCAGAAAAGCCCTACAAACTGACGTAGGTTTGTGCGTTAGTATTCATGGCCTCGCCTACCTTGGCTTGCGACCGCTAACATCACTTTGACGGACAGTGCTGTGAGCCAATCAGAGGCCATACATTTAAATGTCATGAATATTCATGAGTAACCGCCGGAAACGTGTCGTTCTCCCCCCCCCCACTCCCACCCCCTCCACCAATCTACAACCACCTGAAACAGGCGCACTGGAGCATTTTTGTTCACCAAAACCAGCTCATTCATTAACACTAGAGACCACTGCAAAGTTGATGAAAAAATAATGCAACAACACCTTTCACTCATTGACTTCTCGTCGTCCCCCGCCAGGACGTGCTGTACCACCTGGTGGCTCTGCTCTTCTACTTCTCCGCCTTCGTGCTGGAGGCAGCCACGACGGCGGCCAACGGCGGCGCCCATGTCAAGCCGCTGGCCAACAGCACCGACACGGTGATGTGCATCACCTACCCCACCGGGAACATCTTCACCGTGCTGGACCAGCGGCAGTTCAGCATTAACGTGGCGGCCACAGTGAGTCAGCTGGTCCCGCTCCGGCTAAGAAAAACACTACAGCTTTATTTATAAAGCACATTTAAAAACGACAGGGTTGACCCAAAGTGCTGAACAAAATGAACACAAACAATGAATTCAATTAATACAAAAATAACATCAAAAATAAAATGAATAAGTAATAAATAAATTCGTCCATAAATAAAAGTAAAGAATATAGAGTGTGAGGGGTGGGTGGGTTGGTAAGGTAGATTAAAAGGTAGCTTGGCAGAACAGAAAAGTTTAATTTAAGTTGGACTTAAAGCTGAGTGGTGGGAGACGACTTGATGTGTGGTGGACTATTCCAGAGTTTGGGGGCAGCAGATTCGCTGTGTGGTGTTCCAGCGTCAGACACCACCCTCCAGGTAACCAGGTAACACGGTTACCAGGTAACAGCGTTACCTGGTAAACGTGTTAGGGTAACTCTACTCTACACTCTACTTAAAAAGGGAGGTTTTGAATACTGGTTGAGGCATGGAGAGCTTACGTGGTTGAGATCAAGTAAAGTGTGTGTGTGGGTGGGGGGGGGTGGGGGCTATGATGAAAACACGTGTCATTTTGTCAATGTTCAAAACAATATTGTGCCATTAAAAACAAGGTCTTATCCGTGTTGCCGCCCTGATGGTCCATGTTTGGCCTATGCTGTTTTTATAAGGTTGGTGTCACAGACTTGGGCTGCCCTGTCCCTGGCCTCGCATGAACTGGTCGTGCACGCTATAATTTGATTTCACAGATGGCCATGTGCACACAGCATGAAGGATAAAAGGATGTGTGGTTTCAATAGACATGTGCAATGCGCACTTTGAACGGCGACCACGCTTGTGAATAGATCATAGACCTAGAAATAGGTTCTATCAAATGACATGTGGTTTGTTTAGGAATTAAGCAATCTGTGTGTTTGTTCTTCCAGATATTTGCCTTTATGGTGACCGTGTGCTACGGCTGCAGCCTGTTCATGGGCTTCAAAAGATGGCGGATGTGACCCGGAGCTACTGCACGTCCGTCGCCCGCCGCCGGCAAAACCATTACGTAACTCTGCATGATGATGGTTCCGTATCAGTAACAATATGCAGAGCTCTGGTTAACATTAGGAGGAGCTACTGTGTTGGTCAGTACAGGCCAGCTCATGTTTAGCTGATTCCTGAATGGAAACTGGAACACACAGGTAACATATCACAAAAATAACTTGCTTATTTCAGGCAAACCAGTCCATTTCCTTGACTCCATGACATGGATAAACACCAGTAGTCATGTCTTCTTGCGTCATTTCCCTGTTACACAAGCGACATTCTAATGCTGTGCAGATAGAATATTTTGACAAAGGATTTGCTGTTCCCCGCAATCCATTTGTTTGTTTGTTTGTCACGTTTTTTTGGGACAAATTGGAATTTGGCGCAGATCAAATCACCTTGATTTTTATCCACTACCTCCGAAAATGTGCCACTGTATCACTGACCAGGAGGTAATGGACACAAGTGGTTTTACAGGTAATGAGGGCGGCCGCCTGCTGGAGAGAACATCAACAGGCAGGTGCCAAGCCCCGCCCACATTCCTTGTTCAGGTGCTAAAAACTATGTCCGTTGTTGTCCGCTATTTAAGTAAAGAAGTAGAATTATTGGAACTACTTTATCCAAAGTGTATTTGTGTTTTAGACGTTTTACAAAGATGGAACATAGTCCCCACCTCACCATGTCATAGGACTATGGTGAACAAAAGCTAAGCTTTTTGTACATTGCTTGTGTGACCAACATTTAAAAGAGACTGTTTTATTTAATGACTGATCATTAAATGATTTATTTGTACGTTTTAAATTGCATTAATTACAAATTAGCCATTTATTTCATATTATAATCTCTTATATTCATGCTACGCTCAGTTTTATAAAATATCTTGTATGTTTTTTTTGCCTTTTGAAAAGCTATTTCGCTGTGAATCTTAATAAAGACTGTTGATAACATTCATGCATTACAAATTGTAGTTGCATCATGTAGTTGCAAACTTTAAGCATGCAACCCGTAAACGGAACAATCTCTACCCCATACAATCCAAGCAGATGCCAACCCAGATAGAAATGTGATATTCCTGAACCTAACACACAGTGTTATAGTTACACCCGCTAGATGTCCTCAGTGAGCTACAGCACCAGATGAGGGTTTTCTTTGAATGGATTTTAGATCCTCTCGTTTTAATTAGCTTAATCAATTGTCAAGTGTAAGGTTCATAACTAAAACGGACTACAACTACGATAAGTACAATAAAACAAATATAGACATTAGATAGACGACCATTTCTGTCAACACTGCTGTGGAACATGCTTTCGTCGTCTATATTCGTATACTATGTAGCCTAGAACTCCTTTAAAACATGTTCGTTGAAATACATTTCAACCATAAATGATTACATGTTAAAACGGGTTTACATTTTTATGGAAGCCCATTCCCGCCAGTAAAAAATAAATTCCCAAAGTCAAAAATTTGAGATAAAAAGTATTTTTATCTCATAATTTCGACTTTTTATGTCACCATTCTGACTTAAAACGGTGTTGTTGTTTTTTCGTTAGTGGCGGGAATGGGCTTCCATACAGGTTAGATGTGAGGCCTGTTAACTTACTAATGATAACAACTCGTGAACGCGCTTCTGTGCTCGTCCGCGTAATCGCTCGCCCCTCCCCTCCCGCTCCCGCACACACTCACGCTGGAGAAGGTGGTTCATCCTGACGGAGTTCGCCGAAGTCCTGCAACACTGCGGAGCATTGTCCGTCTACAACCGTTATTTACCGAAAGCAAACCCGGTATGGTTTCGGAACAACAAGCCATGGATATTCACCGAGCGGCGTGGACCAGATAGGGGGATTTAAAATGCCATTTTCTTATTTAAAATGCCATTTTCTTACAACCACAAACACAGATTTCACGACTTGAGGCGCACGACGGACCTGAGATCAGCTGTTTTGCAGCCTCTGTTTCAAACTACCGTAGCAAAGTGGTGCATCTCCATTCGGGAGAGGAACTGTCCAAACTAACTCAGACGATTTAGTTTTTGTTGTTTTGCACAACCTTTGCAACAGTCCAGCTGTTTTCTTTGGGTGGTGGTGGCGGGTGGGGTGGTGTGGTGGTGGGGGGGTTCCTGGAGAGCGGAGAGGGGCTGACTTGCCGGACTGACCGTCGGAGTCGGTCCTGAACATGGAGGCTGTGATCGAGAAGGAATGCAGCGCACTCGGAGGACTCTTCCACACAGTGATCGGAGACATGAAGGTAAGGCAAGACACGTCTGACGAGCGAGGAGTCAATTAGCGTCCACTCTGAAAGAACCTGTTACGTTCTTCACCCACATAAACCATAGTATTCAATAGTCTACGACTCTGTTTATTGTATGTACCGGTATTTATGTATTCGTTTTAAACGTTGTGTGTGTGTGTGTGTGTGTGTGTGTGTGTATATATATGGAAGAAAAAAAAATGAAACATTTGCAATTATGACTTTTCTAATATATATACATTTTAAGTGTAGTATTAAAAGCCATACAATACTCTTGATGGTGACATCGTAACAGGGACCACTTTAATTTAATGTTGGTGGTTTTGGGCATTGACCATTTAGGCCAGGGTAATCACCAAAGCAGTAGTATGTCATTTTTGTTGGACATGTGGACATATTTTGGACATGAGACAATTAAGCCTGTCTCATTCATCAGCTGTTGGAATCCTTGGAATGTAGCTGGCAGGGTGGAAAACGACCCTGAGGATTTGTCCACATTGACATGTGTGTAAGGTTAGACCAAATGGCCAGCCAGGGAGTCTACTAGCGGAGAGTCCCAAAAGTGTGTTAAAAATGGCACCCAGAGTTCAAATAGTGGCACTTCTCACCTACATTCAACTACAGATTTGTTTATAACTGTTTTGTTTCCGTAATATCTGTATTCATTTATTTTAGTGTTTGCGAGTGTATCTCAAGTGTTGGAGGAGTCAGTCAGATGAATTCCGAAACCTTCAAAACAACCAAGTGAGAACATTTCACATTTTCACAACCCATCAGGGCTGGAGCAGTGAATAGCCTCATAACGGTTTGTAGACCGGAGAGATGATCTGTTGTGTTGTAACCGTGTTACCACAGTGCCTGCCATCCGTGGCCCCCCTGGCAGGAATACAGACGCCGGCCGGTTCAGATCAGGGCCCAGTTTCCCGAAAGCATCATTAGCCTACGTGCTTCGTAAAGTTCGTCATTGCTTGCACGTCTGCTGCTCGTACGACGTACTTTACGAGGCACGTAGGCTAAAGATGCTTTTGGGAAACTGGGTCCAGGGCAGGTGGTCCTACTCCTCCGGACAGGAAAGCTTTATCTGTAGATGGGACAGACGGAGAGACGAGTCCGTAGTGGTCGACCTGTGCCTCCGCCGTGTGTTCCACAGCATGGCAGGACATTCTGTGAGCCGGTGGCACTAGTGGCACATCGGCGAGAGAAGTCTTCCTCTGTGACTCCTGTCAGCGCTGTGCTCTTGCTCTCACTGTAAAGGTGATCTGTCCTGCTCCTTTCAGCCCAGAACCCAGAATACATCTATCCTCCCGTGAGGCCCACACTCATTACAGAAAGACTATTTTTATTGTAGGGATTCTTCTACCCATGACCTATTTTGATGGCTAATATCGTGCAGCGCCCCCAAAATCTAGGCTTTACCTCAATGCACTCAAGTTGTGCGTCATTTGCGACCACGTTTGGTCAACTAGTGCAGATGAATTCACTTGTCACTGGCTCTGTTCACTTACTGTAACACTTTCTGTACCAATATTGGCTTAATGAAGTCAGCATCCTGTTTAGGAAGTTCATGCTAAGGGCTATCATTGGTTTCTGTTTGTAGTGTTGTTCTCTTTGGCGTCTCTTTGTGCTTCTAGGTTACCAGGGTGTCTAAAGGTTAGCTCTGTTTCAGGGCGCTTTAAGAAGACCTCTTCTTCATAAGTGCACCATACCCACAAATCACCGCAGAGCGTTTCTATGAGACATTTATCCCTTTTTGTCAAGTGCACTTTAGTGGTAGAAATGTGTCTCCGCCAGGGTGTTTCACAACAAGTTGAAAAGAAAGGCCTGCAAACCTTTTTAGGGACAATAAGTGACAGATAATGAAAAGCCATGGCAAGCCACTTAGACCTGTTGCACACATGCTAATCATTCTGCCAGTGAGGTGTGTGTATCTGTGTGTATGTGTGTGTGGTCAGTGTTATTTTTAGCACAGTTCCGGTTTGGGTTTTAGGGGAACAGTGGGGGTACAGTGTCGCCCCAGAGTTTTCTGGGTGAGCGTGCGCTCTTGGGTCATGTCTATGATTTCTTCAAGAGCTAAAGCACCTCTGGTTCCATCCTACTGCCACGTATTCCAGTCGGGTACCCTGGACAGGTCAACAGGTGGCTGTCATTTAGTAACATCCTCTGTTGCATTCTTACCTGCCTTGGGCTCCAGACGTCACCCCCCCCCCCCCCCCCCTCCCTGTAGGTAGCCCTCAGCCCTCACAAGGACAGCCTGGGTGAATAACACAGCCGGCTGGATGACCTCCACTGCTCCATAACTCTGACCAACTGTACCTCCATCTGTGTTCTCCCACAGAGCAGCTATCCTATCTGGGAGGACTTTATCTCCAAGGCCGGCAAGCTGCAGTCACAGCTCAGGTGAGTGCGTGTGTTTGCGTTTGAGTCTGGACTTGTGTGAGTCAAATACGATCCTGTCGGAATTGTAGTCCATGGCAAATCACCAAAGGCAAAACTATCTGATGGATGTTGCCTTGTAGGAAAATCCCCCTTAAAGTAATTGATAAAATGTACTAAATGGTCGTGTCTCAGAGTGTGTTTGCTGTGGGGAAACACTGCTCTCTTGTGTAAACAGGTAGGTTATGTAAATGCTGTTTAAACTCCTACTTTGCTCTGGCCGTGCCCACACACACTTGTTGCGTAATTCCAACACAGGCACAACCCATATTTTGCCCCCATTCTCCCATGGTGTGGCCTTTTCCACAGAGGAGGACTCGGGAACAAGTCTTGTCTGGAGAGTCCTTCTGCTCCTGGGGGCCTCGTAACAATGGACCCCAGTGTCTGCCTCCCGTCCCCACATGCCCCCATGCAAACCCACCGGGACGGCTTATTTAAAAGAACAAATTCAAAATGTTTTAAGTTTTATTCGAACATTTAACCCCCCTCTCCCGAGTCAAATCTTCACGAGGACTGATTTTATTTCATCCATCAAAGAGCTGCTTGTCTCTTGTACTGTCGGAAATTCCAGCACCCACCCACCCTTTCCTTTCCGATGTATTTTTTTCGTTCCTTGAGTAACAAAGGATCTTCCCCCCCCTGCAACGCTAACAATGGACATCAATGTCAGCCACTCCTGCTCGCCGGCTCTGAGTGGCCGCGTGTCTGCAGTCAAAACCAGCGCTGACGTCCAACCCTATGAAATCCCATCGCCCCCCCCCGTTCACCCAGCCAAAGAAAGTCTGCTGCGGCTAACGAACGCGGCACAGGGTCCCAGATGGCTCCACGTGCCCGCAGACAGACTTATGGCGACAGTCGCACAAAGGCCTCCAATGTCCTGGCGGTACTTTCCAGAGGCCTGGCAGGCCCGCGCTATTGCCGGGCATTAGGGCTGATTAACGGTGATCTGTTAGTGCCGGTGTCGTCCGGGGGGTGAAATATGTGACCTGGCTTTGCTCAACCTCCTGGGTCGGGTGTTCGAGGCTTGCTGGTGGCTTCGGCACTGAGGCGTCACGCTGTCGGGAGACTGAGGAGACGAGCATAGAGTGTCTCCATTTTGGTAACCGCTTGATCCATCCTGGACGGGTGTTTTCTGTTTGATGTTCAACGTGCTGCCTGGAGAACGCCCCAAAGTCCAGGCAGGTTTACGGGCTGAAATTGGCTAAACCGCTTCAAATACACAATTCATTGCGTTTATTGCTTACGCTGTCGTGCCTTTAAGCAAGACAAGAGCACGGACCCCCTATTCCTAGCGCTCATGCAAGATCGTAACATAGTTTTATGTTATTAAGCAAATGCACTTCAGGGAGAATCGTTCTCCCGGGCATATGTCCAAACAGTCCTTGTAAATAGCGTAAGGGTTTCTAAACAACTGCCAACATCACAGATGCTAGTTACTGTCACCTGTTGGCAGTTTTGCTAGCAAAAGCTTTGTGTAAGCACACATTTTTTATTTATTTATTTAACCAGAAAAAGCCTCTTGAGATTAAAAATCTCTTTTTCAAGAGTGTCAAGACAGGGGACATAACTAATCATATGAGGGCTATAAAAGGCAGGAACTACGATCCTTATGATCTACGGACTCTAGTATTGCTAGGCAACAGACACTTTCTTAATGCGCATTCTATTTAGAAAGTGTCACATCCCCCCCGATCCATGTGCCACGCCCTCCCACCGCCACTCACTTTCTCTCCCACAAACACACACTCACACACTCACACTCACACACACACACACACACACACACACACACACACACACACACACACACACACA
>JAOTIX010000008.1:13884035-13894761 GCA_027123715.1 Gaidropsarus macrophthalmus
GTGTGTGTGTGTGTGTGTGTGTGTGTGTGTGTGTGTGTGTGTGTGTGTGTGTGTGTGTGTGTGTGTGTGTGCGGTCGTGTGTGTGGGTGCTAATCTTCCATCAGTACAAACACACCCATTCCCCTCGGCCCCTCCGACAACATTATATTACTTCAGTCCTTGTTAAAAGAATGATAAAAGACCTGCTGCTCTGTCCAGCAGTGGATGAGACATCACTAATGGAGTGGAAAACAATAATTCCTTATTTCCTCTGCAATGTTAGTGACTGAACAGTATTTCCCTGCAAGGCACACATGAGATTTATCACATCAGATGGAACCAAGCACATGAAGCTTGCTCACAATTGGTGGACAGGTTTTTCAGTCATGGATCAACAGAATCTCTTCAACCAAGTTAATTTAGTTTAGTTTAGTTTTGGTAAGGGTGCAGTCTTCATAATCATGAACCGGCGTGTGAATGTAGGGCCCGGATTACATGCAGGATTCACCAGAACCACAACACGCCTATTCTCTGTAGATTACCCCACTTCTTTTGTAAATAAAGCATCACACTAATGAATGACTCTCCACACTGTAATTACTTTTATACTTTTCAATATATTGTTTTGACACATCAGTGACTTAACATGATGTGCAACAACAGGCACAAGTGTATCATCCACGGCGATAGCAAACTCTTCAGCACAGTGTAGTCATGTCTCTGTGTCACGTCTACATTGTGTGACGCATGCTAGTCACCAGGTAAATCTCCCTTTCACTGGCCTGTGAAAACAGCCAATCGGCGGAGTGTATGGAAATCCTCAGGTGTTTACAGCAGGTGTTGCATTGGCCAGTGGAAAGCGTCAGTCGCTCTGAGTAAACAAGGTCAGGACAAACAAGGCACTGTGTGGCCCAAGTTTGTCATGGAATTTCCTGACACATTATGCTCAGTGCCCCCGTGTGCGTCTCTGTTTGTATCTCTGTTTTTCCTTTTTGCAGCATGTAACAAGTTACCTTGTTTTCTACCGGTTGGTTCAGGAATGATTTGAAATGTTATTGTTGTTGGGAGGGTAACCCCTTGACCCCTTGGGTCCTCAAGACATAGGACAGAGACAATACAACATATTCAGTACATTCACACAAGCTCAAACTCTCCCTCACCCCGCCTCACCCGCCCCGCCCACCCCACATGTAAATAAGGAAAACAAAACAAAAACATATTGCAGTGTAAAGACAACATTTAACCCATACCCATATGTTTATACACATGTACACATAATATACACTCACATACACCCATACTTGCATATACACGTAAATAATAATAATAATAATAAAATAAATAAATAAGTCCACTCACACAGGAATACGTTTGACTTCATTGTAGATTCATTATGATGTGTATTTTTATGGAGTGAATAAAAACCCCACATTTCACCTCCCGGTTTTATTGGCTAGAGTCAAGTAAGTGAGCTCTGGAAGCACGTGCTTTAGAAAGCACTGCCTTACGTCGCAAAGAGGCATTTTTCTCCAACTCTTCTGTCCTGCCGTTTCCTCCACAGAGCCACGGTCGTCGCAGCGGCCGCCTTCCTCGACGCCTTCCAGAAAGTGGCGGACCTGGCGACCAACTCACGAGGTAGGGATGAGGGAAAGGGTGTGTGTGTTCCTGTGTGTGTGTGTGGTTTCCAACCAGCTGTCCGCCTTCGTCGTCCGCTTCTCCTTCCAAAAGAAACCACCCAGCCGCCGACCGGCACGGTCCTGCTGGTTTAGGCGGCGTGATGCTGAGCGGTCGTTTCCTCTCCACACAGCCTCCTCGTGCTCCCACGTGTGTTAGAGGTCTGCTGGGCAACTTCGGCCGTTCCTTCTCTGTTTTCTGGGTTTGCACTGGATTTTTTTTCGCTACACAGCTCCCTCTGCAGCTTCGGAATATATATATAACTTGTTGACAACGCCCCCCCCCCTCCCCCGCGCCCACTTCAACGCTACACATTACCATTTGTTTACAACAAAGCCGGCAAATGCTTGGAGCCATGTCCGAGGTATGCGTTCAGTCTGTTCGCCAATCTGTTAGCCGGCTCCGTGTTTGGGGGTGTGTACTGCAGTAGAGCAGTTCGGGTCCGCTGAGTCACATCACAGCAAACTTGCATTTTCCCTTTTTCCGCCCCGAAGCAATAGGGGGAGTTGAAACAGCCACCAATCGTTATAAAGTCATAATTATTAGTTATCACCATAAAGTGTTCACAACCATCACATAGAACCATCACAACGACTCTTAACCTTTAAAATGAAGGTAAATTAAGCTAAAAAAGTTGAGATGATGCACTAAAATGAATACGAAATCCGGATTTCCCTCAACCTGACTGGTTCTCAACAGAAGCCAAACTATCTAAAGTCTCATCGTGTTCTTGAGGAGCGCCAAAAACCGGACCGTCTGAATGGCTCTCTCCCTCCCTGTCGCTGTGACACCCCGTTCTGCTCTATAAATAGGAGGTGAGACAGACGCAGGCATTCATCACTTCACACCGCTGACAGGCACAGGCACTGCGCAGAGACTCTCTGCCTCCTGTCACGCTGGGCCCACTGTTTGATTGAGAGTCTGGTTCATCAGGACTGGTGTCCTGATGTCATGAACACCATCTAGGAACCATTTCTGTGCAAAGATCCGCGCTGAGCGTTGGGTTGCACCTACGCAGTGGACCCTGGACCATCAGTGGAACGGCCTGGAGTCCCGCTGTCAGTGGCTGAGGGCCCCAGCAGAGAAATGTTTTTGGGGAAAAAAAATTCACAAGAGAAAGACGGATTCAAGTGGCGGATGATCAGAAATAATGCATCATCTAGTCGTGTTGTTGTTTTGCAAAGTGATGGATCGACTTTGGTTTCTTCTGGCTTTGTGAAGATCAGCTTACCGTATTGTTCACTTCAAAGTAAAAGCGCAGGACTTACTTCACAAAGACATCGTGGCTGTGGGCTACGACGGGTTGTGCGTGCGTGCATGTGCACGTGTTTCTGAGGGTTACAGTTACTTTTATGTTGTGGAGCCACCTGCCCAGATTGGGCGGAGATCAGATAGCCCAGAGTACAGAGGTCCTGCATGAGACGCACACACACAGCACTGCTCAGCGTCAGACAACTCACAACACGCTGCCCATCGGAGCTTCACGCTGCGGCTCTTCAAAGAGACGAAACCAGAGACAAGACTTCTCCAGGGCTCCCCCTCGCAGTTGTCAATGAGAACAAAGCTTCCCTCGTTTCTTTTTCAGAACTTTTTTTTCAACCCCTCTCATGTTTTGACTCTCGTCAAGCCAGCCTACTGAAAAGATTATGACTTGACATTAATACATTCATTTGAATGGTTATAGATATGTTATCCGAAGAGCCGTGAGCTTAAGTTTTCAAAAAGAAAAGACTAATTTAATATAAACTTTTCAAAAAGCGGTTTTGTATTACATTTTAGTTTTAATGATTTGTGTAATTTAGTAGACAATAGTCAGCCTTGGCCTGACTTGTGGGTTAAGGAGTTGGGTTGGGCAGCACTGCATTGTCCAATTAGCAGGCAATTCCTCCACACAAAGAAACGTTGCCTTGAAAATGCATGAATTCAGTTTGGGGGGGGGGGCTTTCACTTTTTTGACTGCCTCCAAGGACATAAAAAAGGGGTTTAATGACATAAAAGGATTGGAATGCCAAGTACAGAGTGTTTGAATAGCGAGAGAAAGGACATAAGATGCTGGACAAAGGCCTCTATCCCTCGTTTGGTATTCTATTATACACACTCTATTGGAATGGATTACCGACCTGTACGTAGAACAAATACATGAACACACACACACACACACACACACACACACACACACGTACACACACGCTGAATTAGGCACGGAATACACATGTGCAGGGAGCCATTGTGCCCTGGATGAACAGAAAGCACCTGGTAATCTCTGCTGGTCTCCTCGCGGGCCCTGCTCTCTGTCAGACCCAGGTCCAATGTCAATTAACTCTTCTCACTGTTTTTCTGAGCCACATCATACACATCAGAATGAACTCTCGTGGCCGTGACATCTTCTTTGTACAGTAGACACCGATATATTGTTCCACTTCCTATGTTACGACAAATGTACTTATTGTAAGTCGCTTTGGATAAAAGCGTCTGCGAAATGCCCTAAATGTAAAATGTAAAATGTAGATTGCACCAAACTATTTATTTATTACTAGTGCAGTGCCCGTAGGAAGTATTCCTATAGTGGGAGCTTAAGCCTGCTACTTCATGAACTGTCAGTTAATAAAGTTTAGTTTTTAATGTTTTCAATGGAGCAAACTGATACGGAAGAAAGAGTTTAACAATGAAAATTCGGATAGTATCTCAAAAGTGCGCTTTAAAACTGTGCAAGATAGGTAAGCTAAATACACTTAGGTGGAAATCCAGGGCGCATTGGGTTGTCTGCGTAGTCAACCAATCAACCATGTTATCACACAATGATCTGGGGGAGCCCCCCTAAAACTGGTCCCCTCGGAAACGCGACTTGGCCTACGTAAATAATCTTTTGAAAAACGAATGCAAAAATCTTCAGAATCCTGGATGCACAACTTCGTGCCATGCGCAAGCCACATCCGAAATCCTAGGTCAGTCTTACTAACCGTCAGCGAGATATGCCCGTCACACACACACACATACAGACGCTACTTGAATTTATAGACAGATTATATATAGATTATGTATTATTATTTTATTCGTCTCCCGCACAAACATAACCCACAGCCTCTCAGCCCATCATATTCCCTGCTTTTCCATTGTGTTGGGAATGCTTTGACAGGCGGCCTAACTGCAACAAAACCGCAGCTTTTGCTGGGAATGGAACCGCGAGACGCCTCAGGTGAGCGGGCACCGTTATCGTCCCGGAGACGCGAGAGGCTGGACGCCCACAGAGACGAGAGACACTTTAGGACAAATAAGCCTGAGCTAGGCTGAGGTGGCGAGATGATGTCACACACCAGCTCAATAGATCTCCCCCACATTCGCCCCCCAGCGAGCGTGAGGCTCGTCTGCAGTGTCTGTCTGCACGTTAGCAGTCATTTCGCCCGTGGCGGAGGATTAGCTGGAAACCGTGAGCACATTTCCATTCGGCGACGTGATGGGCCGCTCTAATTCCACTCTCTCATCACTGGAGCATTGGCAAGAACGAGCACACCTTTCACTCTTGCTCGCCTCGCCGTGTCGGTTTTTCAGGACAAACCGTTTACGTTTTTCCCTCCGTAAGAGTTAAATTATTGTTATTGTTTTACATACAAATAAATTGGATGATTTGGTTTAATCCGGTCGCAAGGCAAACCTACACTTAGGAGCTGTTGTGAATGTGGTAGGCTGGTCATGAGCAGGCCTGCTTACCTCATCTGGTCTATCGAGCCATAGCCCTCTGTTTTGGGGAGATCATATTTTCTCTGTGGATGTATAATGTGTCTTAATCTGCGTGTGTGCGGGTCTGTATTTGTGTCTGTCTAATGCCAATTAACTGTAGTCTCTCATTTCTATGGGCCACCAGTGTGCTGTGTGGGCATGAGTGACAGTGACTGTGTGTCTTGTCTGTGTGTGTTTGTGCATGTGAGTGTGTGTGTCTGTGTGTGTGTTTACGGTGGTTCATTACCCAGTCAACCGCAATGGCCCGGCTGGCACACAAAGACCGCGGCCAGAGGGATGAGATCACTCCTCTAGGAAGTGGAACAGACAGGGTCGGTCGAGAGAGGGAGAGCGAGGCTGGCAGAGAGTGTGTGTGTGCGTTTAGTCAGGTTATAGTCTAAGATTAAGATCTACTCAGACGTCTCCTGAGGGAAAGGAGAGTGGAGTCGTTGAATCGTGACCTGAGATCTGGTAGGTGGAGAGGAGCCAGAGTGACAGATGTCCATCCAGGCTGAGAGCGCTGACGGCTGCTCCTATGTTGGCCGGACCCCAGCCTGCCTGATTTAATGGACGCCTTCTGAACTGGGTCTGCACCCGTCCCAGAATGCACCCCTGCAGAGCGTCATGAGCAGATGAAGGATTCTCTTCCCCTTGTCGACACTTCTGCTTGATTACAGTGTTGGATTCCCCTTTGGCAACATCCTGGATACACATTCACGTGCCCTTTTAAGACCGTTCATGGCACTGTGGAACATGAATGGTCGTAGTAATTATAATAGTAATGATAAAAGTGTGATTATAACAATTATCGTCGACTGTTGACTCAGTTGACTGTTAAACGGGTTTGATAGCCTCTTAACAAAACCATTGTGTACAATTTGGCAAGGGATTTTTAATTCCATGTATTTCCACTCTTTTTCAAATGATCCGGCGCTGTATTATATTAATCACTCTCAACCACCGTTCAAATCATAATCAAGGGTTCAGTATTGGAATTGGCGAAGAGGATCTTGTGTGTGTGTGTGTGTGTGAGACTGCGTTCTCATGAGTGCCTTTAATATTCCCTAAGCAGTGTGATCAGTGTGTTCAAGCGGAGGGGCTCTGGCTGTCAGCAGCAAGTGTGAAGTTCTGCCTGGGCTTGTCGGATGCTGTCGGTGGGGGGGCCCCAGTGTGAACACTGGGACTGCGGAGACGTGCAGAGAAAATGATTTTAGAGCTCATCTCACTCCGCCGAGAAACCTGATAATGGCAAATTCTAGCGAGGCAACAACACATTTTTTTGTTCCAAAGTTCATCCCTTGGAGATAAGTATTATTTATTGAGGCCACATTAAGTATGGATGGAGCAGATAGATATTCATTAGCGCAGCTCCGTCGGCAGAGCAGGATTTCCTTCCTGCCATCTTTAATACGTCCTCCCAGTCTGTCCCTCTTTAAAAGCCCACCACCGCGGCTCGCCGGGCTAATTCCCAGTGTGCTCCGGAAGCGCCGCGCTAGCCACCCAGCCGCGTTCCGGTTACTGCTGCGAACCACACCAAAGCCCACGCTGTGAAACACACACACCTAGAGCCCATGATGACCGGTTGAGCTGCCGGTGGTTTGCCTGAGAAAGCTGTCGTTTCTCCATGCAAGCGTAATTACGACCCGGTCCCCCACTAGGAACGGAGGGCCTTGGGGGGGCAGGCCTGGTGTACTGCAGAGCTACCCCCACACTGGAGTTAACACTGCATGCGATGAATAACTTCAAGACTACCCGCCTGCTTTTGCAGTTAGGAGACAAACTAAGGCGGACCTAATGTGTGGTGTTGAAATACTTTTGAAAACAATTTCATTGGTCACTTCTACATTCACCATGTCAAATTCTTACTTTGGTACATTTATGGTCATTGCTGTTAAAACAGAAACGCTAATCAGACCATCTGTAGTTTCTACTCATTGTCAATTTGTAGGTTTCCACTAACTCAGTGTCAATTGGTAAATTTCCATTCAGCCAGTGGCAATCGTTAGGTTTCCACTCAGTCAGTGTCAATCGGTAGGTTTCCACTAACTCAGTGTCAATCGGTAGGTGTCTACTAAGTGAGTGTCCTCCGCGTCTCACCGCATTCTCCTCACCACTAGTTCTTGCTCTCCGACCCCAGCACTTGTCCACCGCATGCCAAACCGTCCCTCTTCAATCACTCTGAGCCCTCCATCACCACACAGGCTGCGGACACGCTCATGATGTTCGGTGCTCTCTAAGTGGCCACTGTCTTGGCCGGGGCTGTCTTTCCTCTCTTGACGGAAAGAGATGAGTTCCAGGCGGCCCATGTGTGTCTGGGATGAGCTCAACACATGGCAGATGTATTTAGCCCATTCAGCAGCTACAATTATGTCTCTACCCAGGTTCTGCTATCCCTGTGTACTGAATAATACTAATACAGAAGACCCTGTCTCTACAATGGAGCCAGTGGTCCCATGCAGATTGGGTTAATTATTGCTGTGTCTGCAGTCCAAACTTGTAAGACTAACACGTGCCGAAAAAGGCCAATTGTTTTACAGCTGCTTTGGTCTTGGCCTTGTGAACTTGATCATTGAATAAACGGAACAATGTCAAGTACTTTGGAAGCGTCACTCCCTAATTCCGCTATGCACATATTACCATCAGTACTGCGATTTAAGATCATTTTGTCGGGGCCCTGAGTCAGTATTCCAGACTCAAGTCAGGCCCCTTTGCAGGCATCTGGTAATACAGTTGGGACTCTTCAATGGCTCAGAATGTTTCTGCTATAGTCATTTCAAAAGGCCTGCTGTTCTCAGTTTTCTACGCCTATCACTCAAAATCACAACTTTTATAGGCTCACTGCTTTGGTAGTTTCAGGAAGAGAGATGGGGGCTTTAGATAGGCGGCCAAACAGGCTACCTGATGTCAAAGAAACAATCTTAGATTGCTTTCCCCTTAACCACCGTATTCCCATGTGACTTTGGGCTGCCATTACGATCCACTATGTCTCCTTGAATGTAAACGTAGCCTGAAGTGAGCTATCCAGCAGGCCCATAGAATTCCCAGAGGACCCTCGGTTACTACGAGAGAACATCATAATTCTGTGCGCTTTGATTATTTCTCGATCGTCGTTTACTCTGTGTGAGGGAACCCTCCTTTCCCCATGCATGTGTCTCATATGTTCCCACCAAGCCAATAGGTCAACAGGTGTGGGAGTGGAGCAATGGAGCCTGTAAAGTTCAGCAGTAGAGGAGTAGGTCCATAGAACTGGGTTCTAATTTACCTAAAAACCTCAATAGAGCTCATTCACTGGAACGGTAGACATAACCTGTGTTCTGTGTTCGCTGTTTTCGCTGTCTGCTTTCTCAAAAGCCCAGAGAACGAGCGAATGCTAACTCTCTCCAGGGAACGACTAGTCTGCACTGGTCCAAAAGAAGAAGAAGAAAAAATCCAAGCTGCAGTGTTTTAAATAAGCCCCAAAGCAGTATTTCACTAAAACCACTCTACAGAGTCTTGTTTTGACTTTCCTTCTTCCATTCTACATGGGTGCTCCCAGTCAGCCAGTAGGCTCTCCCAGGAGAAAGGGTGTCCTGATGGCCTCAGGAGTGACACTGAACGGCCACAAATACCCTTTTTAACAGTGTAATCACCTGGTCTTCTCTGGTGCCAGAAGTACTTTGGGTGTCAGCATGTTGGTCTGATACTGTGAAATGTGATTGGCATGGAAGTTTGCTAACCCTGATAATCCAGAACCGAACAGAAGGCTCTCTTTGTACACCATCTTTTGCATATCTCCAAACATCTCAACAGCGACTCCCGTGTTAACTCCAGAGTTAACAGAGGCCCCATTAACTCCGTCTTGAGGGCATCTCAGAGCACTTCCAGTTCTCTGTTCCCCGCTCCGCGCCGCCACCGGACCCCTGAGAGCTCTCGACCGCAGCAGACAAAAGCCTGCTTCTCTTAAAGGCCAGACCGGGCCCCGGCGCTGCCCCCTATGTTCCACTGCCCCCCCGCCCCCGACCGCCCCAGCCCCCGCTCGCAGTCCGCGGCCACGCCGCGACCGGAGTGCATTCCCCAAATCCTCAACTGTTACCCCGTTGTGTCTCGCTCTCCTCTCCCTGCCCCTCGTGTTTAGGGGTTGAGGAGCTCTCCCGCCCTTTTCCCCCACTCCCCTCTTTCTCCCCCTCTCTCTCTCTCCCTCACACACACACACACGTGCGCACGTGCAGGGCCACAAAGGATTCGTAAGATTTAGGACCGCTCTCTCGCTCCTCGCTCGTCCGCCGGAGATTTACGGCGCCTCACGTCTTTGTTGGGGTCTCCTGAACGATTCCCTCACCCGGCCGCTTCGCTGTGCTCTATAAAACACATTCACGTCGGGATAAAAACCAAAGGGACGGCCATTTAAAATGCCCGTCCGTAGCCATCTGCTTTCACTTAAACATCTGCCCGCCTGGATGGAAAATTCAAACGTGTGCCCTTCAGAACGCTGCGGACTTGTCTGGACTGAGAAGGTTGTTAATGCGACGCGGTCACGTGCGGGCAGAAGGTGTGAACGAGAGGAGAGAGACGGGCCGCTCCAACACAGCGTGCGCATTTTTAAGTTTAAGCACACTTGAGCGTTTGCACGCCTGCGTGTCCTCGTGGGCTTGTTCTGACGAAACGTGAACCAGGTAAAACCGGTCACATTGACTTTGTGCCTACTAGCCTGATTTTAAAAAACGCATCGTTCTCTAGTGAAATCAGCTGAGGCTTTCCTTTGGTTATTCAAATGTGACACGGGGATTAGCTGCAGGTTAAGCACTCTCAGCGGGGGGGTGTAGCTGTGACTCCCGGGAGATCTGTTTGCATTTCACCACGTCGAGGAGAGGTTTTTAGTTTTTTTTTGTTATTCTTTCGTCAGACCGGGATTAACCAATAAGCGCACATCATCCATTCTAAACAGGAAAGTCATTTCCTACTGTGTCACTGTTTTCACAATCGGAAACGCACAATAGGGCAAACTATTTCATCCAAACCTAGAAAGGCTGATCGTAATCTGTACCACATGCACTAGTGTATGAATACGCGCACACACACACACACACACGCACACGCACACGCACACACACACACACACACACTCACACAACCACATGTCTGTGCGTCTTTGACCAGCGTACATTTCGCCTCTGTTTCAGGTCTAGACGGAGGCCCCCAGGTTAGAGGGTGTGTCTGTTTTCATCTGCATGTGAATGCTTGTCTGTGTTTTCTTTGTGCCCGGTTCTGTGTTTGAGTGTGTGTGTGTGTGTGTGTGTGTGTGTGTGTGTGTGTGTGTGTGTGTGTATCTGTTTGTTTGTGTGTTTGTGTGTGTGTGTGTGTGTGAGTGTGTGTGTGT
>JAOTIX010000008.1:13948461-13975744 GCA_027123715.1 Gaidropsarus macrophthalmus
CGTGCCCCCCCGCACCCCCCACCCAGCCCTCCAGCGCGACCCCCCCCCCGCCCCACCCCGCCCCCCCCCCCCCCCCCGCCCGGGCCCGGCCGGGGGGGGCGCCCGCCACGAGAGGAGGCTACAAACAAACAAATAAACAGGAGGTCAATTGAAGATAATGCCAGTCTGGAAAAAGAGTGGCCTGCAGTGGCCCCCACATCCCCCACGTGAGCCGTCTGGATCGCTCCTCTCGGTCCAGGCTGGGGCCTCCATCAGAGCCAGGGAGCACACCCCCCACCCCCACCCCCCAGTGGATGAAGATGAAGATGAGGGTGGGAGGCTGGGACCGTGTGTGTGGAGCGAGAAGCGGGAATAGGAAAACAATGTGTTTGTTTTCAGTTTTTTTCCAAGGGCGCTGGAGCACGGCGGCCAGGCAGGGGAGTGGGGTTCCTGCGTCCTCCTCTGTGATTACCCAGATGGCATGGGTCCCCTGTTTTTCTGCAGGATCATAATTGCCGGCAACAACGTAAGAGGTCACTGAGCGAGTCATATCATTTCTGAGGAGTGGGAAACTTCTCGTTGAAGTCCAAATGGTGGGGTTTGCCTCCACGTCTTTTTAAAATGTTCCCAGTTCGACATGTTTTGAGGTCACAGTGCTATTCGTGGAAATTGCTACAGTGGCCATTATGGAAAGGTTTTGAATTATAGCTTTCAACTGGGAAAGCTTTTGTGCAGTTTTATAAGTGGATTAAGGGAAGGTGAATAAGGAGATGGGAACCAATGATCTCCCACTGGAGACTGCTGTGATGGAAAGACAGCATCAAAAAGCGATGAGACGCCAATTTCCTGGTGAACGCTTTGCTGAGAGAACTCAGTCAGTTACAGAGACCAAAGGGTGTGGAGCGTCTGATCCGTCACGTGGAATAACAGAGAGAAACGAATAATATAAACGTTTGCTCAGAACCATGGGTGAATTATGCTAAATATAGATATAGACCGTAAAACACATTTCCGTAGCCCGGAGGGGGGGTAAATGACCAGAGAAAGGCAAACATTGAGAGGCATGGAGTCCTGCTGGCTCCCTGTGTATCCGTCCGCCCACCTGGTTCTGTGCAGCTATCAGCCTTATTGGACATGCCAGGGGCAGAGTCCCTCACAGCAGGACTTTTAAGATAAACGTTTAACACCATATAAGGGACCTCCGGCAAAGCCTAAAGGTACATTACAGGACCGATCACATTCGTCACTATATTACATTAGGCAAGATTGCCTTAGATTGTATTAGGTCAAATTCTATTACAGTCAAAAACTACCAGACAGAACTTTGTTAATGCCAGAGGGTGGTAATGTTCTCTTAAAGCATACATTATATGATCAACCTCACACTTTAGACCTATCCCTTTGCGTCGGAAACGTCCCGTCATATTTGAAGAATTTGTCCCGGTGGGCTCCGGCCCGAGTAGCAGACACTCACCTTGGAAGAGTTCGGCCATTTTCTCCTTGTAGATCTCATAGTCCGTCTCCAGGAAGACACAGAATATAACTCTTGTGATCTGCACAAGGGAGACAAAGAAAGAGGAGATCTTGGTCATTAAACAGGAAGGAATCACACCTTACACATGGGAAATTACCCCTGACAAACAAACTAAATGGATGCCGGCCGCCTTTAGTGGTCTACGACGGCGGACCCGATTATTGCCAATTTACTATTCAGAAATCCAATTAGTTACCTTCCTGCCTAAGACCACTCAGACATGAGGTCTTAGTGGATTTTACAAGACATTACAACGGCAACACAACAACAACAACAGCAGCAACCGCAACAACACAGAGAGTTTGAAAGAAAGTGGCTTCCATTGGTTTCCATTGTCTGCGGGGACACGGTGCAACAAGGTTTCGTCGCAGCCTGAATATCGGTGCACTGCCAATATGAGAGCAGAACCACTGGAGGGCTGCCTGCCCGTGCCATCAGATCATCAATGGCGTGTTATTTGTGTTGTACACTTTTCTGTTTGCTTTGCTCTTACTCTCGATTCGTTTAAGCAGCAGTGTGCAGCACAGACGGCACGAGGCAGACATCTGCTGGCATTTGAAATATTTGCAAACCTAATTTGGGATATTTGTAGCCGATGAAGGACGGTATGCACCAAAAACAGTTTAATAACGGTTTTTAAAGCCTGATCTGATAACAGTATAGTCTTGGGCTCTTTTGGCTACACATCCTCCCTCCATCTGTCTCTAAACGTTTCTAAAAATGAAATATATATTCTCTTCTTCTATTGCAGTGAAGTATGCCAAACAGTAAGTTGGATGAGTCTTTTGAGTGGGCATGTGTATTTAGGACTTGAACAGTGTTTATTTTCTCAAGGCCCTTACCATCCAATCTGACAAAGGGTCAGTTTGCACTGGAAATGGACATTTATATTAAAGACTTTTGTGAATGTTTTCTTTGGCTGTTGTTCACGAGAACAATGTATGAAGTACATCCTTTCAATGGAGGAACAGCCAACGGTTATCCTTGTAAGTAGCGGTAGGTCAAGGAGCACCATGTTAACGTTAGTGCTAAACTTAGTGGGTTAATGGCCAAATTTCATCTCTCTACCTCTTCAGTTCAGTTCTATGTAGATATAGTGTATCATAAAAACAGCAACTTAAAACCTTTTTAAACATGGCTAAATTGGATGTATGATGACCAGCTTGGAGTAAAACTACAGAAAAATGCTATATTTAAATGGCTAATAATAAAGTATTGTAGCATACGTCCCCTTGCTAACGAATATATCTGCATATATTTGCCTCTTTACTTATATCTTTAGCTCAGCAAAAATCCAATAACCATTCTCTCTGCCTCTCCGTGAATAGATTGAAAAATAAATCCCTTACTTAGTGAACTGAATACTTGAATGATTTCAGCCCTAATGCACAGCCAGTTGATAGAGGCGCATGAATTCCCCCATTCCAAGGTTCATGCAGTGCTGAACCTATCAGTCTTACAACCCTGCATAAATAATGCAGGAATGTCCCGTGTATTCAATAACAAACCCCATTCTCCGCACACACGTCACATCACATACCGTCTGCACTGTGCCACCCAAATACACACCAGGGCATATCTTTAACGCTGACTATTTCTATTCTCAAATATGCGTGTCGTTTTTCGGTCGATTGTTGTCGTAACAAGACTTCTCCCGGCTACACTTTTTTGGCAAATACGTAAACTTGTTTGGAGAAAATAACAGATTTGTGTGGGGCATAAAAAAGGAGGTCACTGACCCTTTTTCCACTGTCTTTTCACACTACCCCCACTGCCCGCCCCCCACCTGCGCCCCTCCGCTAGCAACCCCTCCCCCACCGGTCTGACCGACGAGCTTCTCATCGGGTCCATGCGGAGGGGATGCGTTGGGGATTTTGGTTTTGTTAAGTCATGGCGTTTTAGTTCTGGGATGTGTTGGAAGCGTTTCTGAGTGAAGGGGTTGAACCAAGGCAGGGAGGGCACAGCAGGGTCGCTAAAGGGGAGGGTCTGACTTGGAGGAGGTTCTGGTTTGGAGGAGGTCTGGGTTGTGGTCAGTGTCCTGGTCAAGACTCATTCTCATGCGCAGGCTGATCATCCACAGGCCAAGGAACCAACTCTTACTTGGACGACGACTTAACGCAATTTGTGAATTTTTTACCTGTTTGAGAAATAATAAATGACAGCGGTTATATGGATGAGGAGGTAGGGGTAGGCCTACACGATATGTGGGACACAGAAAGCCAATACCTACTCAGTGCTATCAAAATGCCAGATACAAACATTATGGTGGCCAGTATGACCCCTGTGGTCCGCAGAGTCTCATAATCTATGAAAAGAAAAAGGCAGTTTTAATTTATGACAGGGTGATATATATAGGGATGATGCGATACAATTCACAATCATTATTTATGATCATTATTGATGGCAAACTGCCATGCAGGATTGATACTACGTCACAGAAAGCAGTCCCACCGTAAACGAAGTCACTCTGATCTGGAAACATCGGCGCTGCAATGGAAAAGAAAGTTATAAGACACCGATACATAAAATGACCACACTCCCTGTACGACCTATATGTTACAATCTTAAAGTTAAAAACTAAAGTAGAAATAATGTCAGCACAATCAATTATCATTAGCCTACGTCAGAGTTGCGGTTTTTTTTGTTGACCAGCGCCGCTGACATGGCGCTTTATGATCTGCATCCCTTGCATTTTATCTGATTTATGTTCTACTGTAGTTACAACACGCAAAACCCAAACCCACACATGCATTATATTAAACAACTACTCTGATACTCTGACACACCCATGCATAATGAATAAGTACTTCGATAGAAGTGCATGTCATGTAGCCTACTCAAATGCATAACTGATCAGTAATTACAGAATTCATCTAAAATAGACTTCTGTCTATTTTAGATGATCGATACACCAATCTAATTCTAATGCCAATATTCCCGATAACAGCCTTCATGCCTCTGAACCATGAATAGTGCAGCCGTTTCTTAAACAACTCCTGATTGATTGAGTTGAAGACAACGAACGACAGACGTGGAACTACTGACCTGTTGTTGCTGACATGACTGCAGTGTGTGGGACTCCTTTCTTCCTCAGTCTGAACAAAGTGTCCGGCTTAGAAGTCTGAAGGGTAGCAGGTGCAGGACTCGAGGAGAAAGACTGAGCGGTGCACCCGTTCGGTTGCTAGACAGGAGAAAGAGCTGCACCTTATTCCGCAGCACCTTCAGCCCAACACGCCCCCTGCTGGCCACATCGCGTCCTGACGCGGGCTGCTGCGCTGCACCAGTGCACCGCCCACCGGGTCTCACGGATGGGAAACAAGGGTCTCCACGGGCAATCCCCCAGAGACCAGTGCAGAGCAATGCGGTACCACAGCAGCAGTGTCATGAGCCGCTTTCCCTCATCGGGGGGAATTTGCATTTACAGCACGGAGCGGATTATTGATGAATGGTTGGTGTGTCTACAAAGGAAACGCGCGCAGAATCTGTACTGGGAGCACCAATATGGCACATTGCTCTGAGGTTGCCCTGCAGCGTAGACGTGTGCACTGCGGTTATGTGTGTCCCCAAAAATTAAATTCCACATCCCCAAAAGATATCTGATATAAGAGGACATCACCACCCCCCCTCCCATACCAAGTGTATGCCGCAGGATAGCCCTACCGCAGAATATATTCACGAGTAAGGCTACTCTGAAATACTGCAGAATGATTTCGTAGGCTACTCTGAAATACTGCAGAATGCATTCATGAGGAGGCTACTCTTAAATACTGCAGAATGTATTCATGAGTAGGCTACTATGAAATACTGCAGAATGCATGAGTAGGCTACTCTGAAATACTGCAGAATGTAGGACCAACCATGCAAAGCTGACATTAAATTCATTCTCATCGAACACATTCATAATTTTATTAAAATGTGTAGGAAAATAAGCAGTTCACATAATGTACTAATCGTTTGCAAATGCTAATGGCGATAAAATGGAAAAAGTGAACACTAAATAGAAATAAAACGAAACTTTGGGTCCTCTTGGAAGATTTCCATAAAAGCAATTCACGTCCAACGTTGACCCCTGCCGGTAGGACTCGGTAGTCGGTACTGAAAATACAAAGGTGGAATAAGCTTAAGCGAGTATTCCTAAAGAAGAGGGTGGTGAGGGTTTTCGAAAAAGACATACTTGCATAACGCTGTGTCCTCTACAGTTGACTCTGGCTCTTAAGCTGTGGACAGAGTTCAACATTGTTTTTTTAAACAAGAATGATGATTTAATACAGTTATACATGTTCTATTAAAATTGGAAGTGTACGATGGGGGAATTTACCTCTAGGAAGTCCTGCTTCTGCGTCAGGAACCCTAGGTCTGGGGGGAGAAGACGAATCAATAATTGGGAATAGGACAGGAATGTTTACAAATGTCTGTTTAAAAATCTGTGACTTCTGTGTTTTTATTTGTATTTTTTCGTACCTTGACTTTTCACTCTTGGAGCAGCTACATTTCCGACCTGATGGAAGAGGAAAAATGGAAACCTTTAAGGTGGACAACATCAAGGAACTGTGGGTGTGGAGTGTCTCTCGGTGCAGGGATAGGGGCTGATGAGGCCACTGCTGGGGGAAGAGGTCGGAGACTCCAAAGGATGCTGGAGGCGGGGGTACCTACTGACAACAAGGACGATGCCCATGACGAAGAGGACCACCGCGAAGACCAGGCCTCCAATCCTCAGCGACTCATAGTCTGAAACCCAAAGACATGAAGAGCTTCAAGAAGATCTCGTGTTTGGAGGCTTAGCCTCCTCGCTGAGAAGCTTCATAGAGGAGATCTTGTGTGTCGACAATTAATGTATTGAAAATATGAGTATGACTAAAACCAAGGAACGCATTTCTTGAGGAAATTAAAAATTAAAATGGCAAATATTTAAATCTAGTCAACACCTTCCAAAGTGTTGTGTCTGTAGTCCAGATTCAACCAGTTTAAGGCTGGATTAAAGCAATGGTTTGGCAGTGGAGCGTTCTGACCTCTGGGTGAACGTTTTCCACTCCTTCATGAGAACACCAGCGAGCGGAAAGGGAAACAAAATGGCCATGCTGCTGTTACTCACCGTACTGGAAGGCGCTGTCAGAGTCTGCTCAGAAGAAACCCGGAGAACACACACTCAGCATCAACAGAGATGAACAGAGGAGTTCAATCAGCTATGTCATTAAAGATAATCATGGCCTACTTAAGGTGAATGTTCTTTATGACATTATATATGAATCAATACTCACCGATAGTACTGTCCATGGATGAAGCTGTTTGACGAAAGAAGGACAACGGTTGTAAATGTTTCTCAAGTCAACGATTTCATTTACATAGCCTAGTACAATAGTAAATGATGTACTATTAATAGACTTGGAAATGAAAAAATGCATTGGAAGGGAAACGCATGCGGAATGATTGAGAGTCAGTGAGAGTGAGGCGCGTTATGCTCTGCATTCATGTATGAACATGACGATAAAGCCATAAATCCCCAGGGGGTGGTGAGAAGTACGGAGGCCTACATCAGAAGGTGGACGGAGCGGAGCTGTAGAGAGGCCTGATATCAACCCAAGGTAGAACACACCGGAAGCCTTCATAGGAAGCTGCTCCAAAATGGACGCCCGGTAAATGTGGGTGGGGGCCAGGTGCTAAACGCTGAAGGCTACGGGTGTGGTCTGGGGACTCTCAGTCGTGACTGACGTCCACAGGAGCCAACGTTCCTCCATGTCGTACAGCTCCATGGTCCACAAACTTCATGGAGGTTTGAAACACTAAGACGTCCTCAATAAAGGCTTGGGGACCATGAAGCCTCTGGAGACTCAGCGTCTGGCCTTGTGACTAAACACAACTCCATACAAGGAGCGAGTGAAGGCACCGTGTCAAGGTGAAGCTCACCCCATGCCGGAGACAGATAGCAGCACACAGCCAGCAGCACGGCTACCTCCATGGCGACGTCTCTGGAAGGACACGTACACAAAGTCATTAGGGAAGGGACCATGCATGGTTTCCAGCTAAGCCTGATACTAGGAAATCATTGAAGATGTCAATATCTGTTTGCCTTTATACATTTCATGCACTTTATGTTTTAACCGTGTGCCTCTACTTGTACTTGCTCTGGTAACTGGTGACCTCGCGTACCAACCGATAAACAGTGACGAGTGAGTTTCAAAGCGAGTCACCGTACCACAAGGGGGCACTGAAGGACCACGACGGCATTTTGTTATTTGGTGCAAAAACCGCAAGAACTGTGCTGGCCTAATAAATGACCATTGTCTCAGTTATTTTTTTTAAACATAGAATACACATTCATGATTCATGTGGACCAGTCATGAATTTCCACAACAAGTTACTGCGTGTCTAAAATGTTTATTTGTACTTGTTAAATGTGTTCGGTATGATAAGTGATTTACGAATAACCGTATGCGGATTGACCAATTAATAAATGGACTAAACGCTGCAGTCCTGACAATAGTGTTGAGTGTTGATTTGCAGCTCTGGATGAGATCGACGGTGTTAACCATAGAGCATGGATGACTCCTATAAGATGCCTAGTGTGTGCAACAGAAGACGGGCTATATTAAGCTGCAGGCCTGGGATCAGTTGCACCTCACATTTGGGTTTCAGCCGGACAGTGTTCGTGTGCGTGGACTTCAGGAGCACATGAACACTGTCGGCCTAAAACCCAGTTTATGGGTTCCTCTTGACTATTGGTTTGCTGTCTAAACTAGAACGAGTTATACTGGCAACAACTTCACATGATTACTGCTCCTTTCGGAGGGCACATTCTCAAGGTCCTGAATTCTCTGGTGTATCGTCCAAAGGAAACCAAGGGGAAAAAACAACATTTCATAGCCTCCAGTCAGGCGGACACTGAACCAATCCAAACCACTGAGAATGTGAACATGGTGTGACCCGGGTGACTGGCCTATGGGGAATAAGCCTTATCAAAGTCAGCATTTAAAGTGTGCATGTTTGGTATAGTCTATACGTGTAGGTGTGAATAAGATTAAGTGTACTTTATTAAAGTGTATTTTGTATCAAGTGTAGTTTTTCTATTAAAGTGTGAATATGAAAGTGTGAATTTTAAAGGTTCAGTGTCGTTTTACATAGTTTAATCTTTAAAATATATACTAAAATAATCTACAAGTTAGGTTTTGCTTTTCCCACCATTAACTACATTCAAAACAGTATTTGCATAACAAAAACAAATTCCCCTTAGTGGGAAAACAGGATTAGTTGATCTGGTGCAAGAAAACCGCTGAACTCGTGTCACGTGTTTAGAAAGGCATTTGGATTACAGACTGAGGTGCAGGTTTGATATGTCTGTTGAAAACGGTGTTTGCCTAGAGTAAAAGTACCTACAAAGTTACAAAGTAGACACGTCACCGACACACGCATTTCAAGTAACAACACCACCTTTCAGAAATCTACCGGGTATGTTGGGGTATCTGCAGTCGTAGTCCTGAGGTTTGGCTCCAAAGTAAAATTTTCTCTTGCAGTGCAGCGGAGATGGCGATGACGTGAAATGCAAACGTTTGTTAAATGTATAATAATAAAAAACTAAACAAGCGGTCCGGAGTGGGCTGCAAACTTTGGAGTTCGTTTCTTCTGGGGTCCAAATAATGTGTCCCAGAGATGTGGCGTGGGAGAGAGTGGGGGAGGGGAGGTCGTTCCTGGGAACCACTTTGGATTGGAGGGCTGGTCGCGGGGTTTGAGCTGCGAAATATCCCAACCTCGGTTCAGGCGGTCTCGTCTCATCACGGACCGCCATGCTCCAAAAGAGCGTGGTGAAAGAGAGGGCGGGACTTCAGCGGAATGGGTTGAGCGGCGGGGGGCGGTGGGACTTTCGTTTACGCTAGGCGTTTTTTTGCATATTGACTCGTTAAAACGTAACATGTATTATCATAGTCGTTTGGTCGGTGTTGGATTTCGTCTTGCCTAGGGGACTTGGCTCTCGTACATAGCTGGTAGGAAGTGAGAGACCGGAAACAGCGATGCTGTAGACGGGATAACGCTACATCCCCTCAGCTCGAGAACATACTACTCAGCCCTCTGTGCATTTTTTTTTGTAAACAGCGGCTTCCTATGGACCTTCGTCTGTTAATCTGGGGGAAGAAAATACATACATCTCATTCAATGCGTGCCTCCCATGTCCAATCACGGCATTGTACAGGTAGAGTTGGCTCTGTGCAGCCAGCTCACGGAAGCAGAACTCCAGGCTTGTGGCTTCCTAAAGTAAACCACACCACGTTGCCAAATTCCATCCCCCGTCCACCTCCAACCTCTGTGGTTCATGAGGGAAGTACACATACAGCAGCACAGTGCTCAGTCTGGGTATATTTAAATGGTTATTGTAAATGCTGAAATACAAACGCAAGCTACTCCCAATTTTTCCAGTTTCCACTATCATTTAGGATCAAAGATGTCTCAAGCCAGAGTTCTTGATCACAGTGCAAAGCAGAGGTCATACAATCCTACTGCTACTTAATGATGATGATGATGGTGAAGATGACGATGATGATGATGATGATGGACATCCTGACGGGACACTAATTTAGAGTGTGAAGGTGAAGAAGTCGCGGCACAATGAACAAACTTAATAAACAACCTTCCGCTCCACTAGATGGAGCTGTTTAGTTAAGTAATCGAAACAAATCAAGCAGGCAAGCTTTCTTTTCAACACCAATTAACAAAAATGAAAGAGAAAACTAAATCACAAAGATGCCTGCTAACAAACCAATCATGCATTACCTACCTCTCCATGTGCCTCAGGCTCCGTGCTCTTCTCTGCAGGCCACTGAAATGTACAATAGTAAAGATTGTAGTCAAAGCACAATAATTCCAAATCTCATTAAAAAAGCTTTTAAGACACAGCATCTATTCTGCACACTGAAACGAGGACGTGGATATGAATAGGCCGGATTATTAAGGTGGGACTGTTTTCCCTGGTTGAAGATCAGCAATTGGATATCAGGATATCTTCTGATAGCTTTCGATGGCCATACATGTCAGCCCCACTTGTGCTTTAATCAGTAATTACCAATGGGGATTCTTTCATTTCTTAATTAAATTGGAGCAATGCAATTGTAAAACACATTCTCATTCTCCTAGATAGTCTCACCGGAGTCCTTGTTTGGTTCGTGATGTTAACGGAATAATCAGCTGAATGGTTTTAGTGTGATGCTATCTCTGGCAAAAAGTCCAATTAGATTTCCCAGTTAACTTAATGAAGGGCAGATCTGAACACTTGCTCCATCCAGAATTAAATCTTCAAAAAAGTAGAATCGGGAGACCACAGCCGAGCGGATGTGATAAATCACAGCATCATGCGGATCAGACTGCATGTGTGGAGGCAGTACACAGTCACAGGTTTACCACCCGCTGTGCTGATGATGAGCCACTCGCACTGTTCCATAATGTCCTGTAGAGTGACCTCGCGCAGGAGTGGCCACCCAGATGCATTATGGGGCGACTATCGGGTTTTGTCGAGGTGTGTACTCAACATCCTGCCAACACCCGAGAGCTTCTCTGGCCCCCCGCCTGCAAGCATAGTTGTCATGGTGACCGCAGGCGCTGCACCAAGGCCAGCCATGTGGGTTCCCACGGTGACGGTGGCTCCCTGTCAGGTGGAGATTGGCACAGTGGCCACTAAAAGGCACAGAGGCCACCAGATCAGATCAGAGCCGCAATGAGCTGGACACAGAGGTGCGGTTTCACCAAAACCACCAGGGAGACTGCGGTACAAGGAAACACGTGGCATCAGTTCTGCACGAAGCTGTCTGACCTGCTGCAGACCCGGGTGTAGTTGGCTAGAGAGCTGCATGCCGCGCCCGGCCTATGAGCAACCAGGACGATGCAGTCTTCCTACAACAGCTCCATTGGGCCGTGAGAGAGCCTAGTCCCCTCGGGCAATTATTGTAGTGCTGCCGGGTTTTAGAGGCAGCCCTCGTGCCACTGAGGGCAGAACTACTGCCTTGTTGTCGGCCGGCCTGTACGTACTGGTACGCCCCAGTCAGTCTGGAGTCTGGCCGTCCTATTGATCCTGGTACCAACCCTACCGGCCAGGTTCACCAATATTGGTTCCGAGATGAACGTTGTTGGAAATAATTTAGATAATCACAGTTCACAACTTAAAAAATATGAAGCATTGGTTTCGTTGTGTTTACATATTTTAATGTGGAAATGTTACATATTATATCTCTAACATTGCAATTCTTCCTATATATATACGTGTTGCATTTTAACTTGTTAATTTTTTGTAACTTGTGTTGAACACATAACACATAACTTGTGTTTTAACTGTCATATTCTAGGATAGGTTTGAACTCAATCTGCAGTATTTTCCGGTCCAATGGTCACTTCCTGGTGGTGGACATGGCAAACATCCCCAACGGCCCCAGAGCTGATGGCGCCCCTGTTGGCAGACTGCTAGGTATACTTCTATATAATTACAAGGTGTGTATCCGTTTTGATGACGACAACAGCCCTTTTGCGTGTACAACACAGCTCCGTACAAAATATGGCTAACATAAATGGCCTTATACCTTTTAATACCCGGTGACTACATTAACAATGAAGATTATAGAGATTATGCTCATGGGTGATGCGCTTCCCACCAGGTCCACCAGGGGGCCCCGCTCAGCCGTTCTAGCAGGGGGAGCCCGCCTGCTCAGGACTCATCCAACCCTTCCCCCACTCCTCAATGGTGGACACGGCCGTTCCGTCCGGCAGCTGGAGCTCATCCTTCCTGTTGCGGTTGAAGTTGCCGCAGAGCCCACATACTTTGCCCTCGTAGGTTCTGGGCAGGAGGACCACCACCTTCCAGTCCCAAACAAACCAGACCTGGAGCCCGAAGTCCGTCACAATGAACGGACTGCCGCTCTTGTATGCGATCTTGACCTCCCCGTCGTTGAGGAGTATGGGTATGTTCACCGGCTCCCCGTTCACCTGCACCAAACATACAGGGTCACTGCACTCCTCATCCCTCTTCCACGGTGGCGTAACAAACGATAGATTGTCTTGTAGTCAATAAGCAGCACAATGGTAATTACATAACGGCATAATGTACATCAAGTAACACAACCGTCATGCAATATTTTCTCTATTAGTACCATGACATTCATTAGCATAAGCACCATAACGTTCATTAGCATTAACACATGTTTCTTAGTATTAATACCATGTTCATTAGTATTAACACCATGTTCATTAGTATTAACTCTATAATGTTTATTAGCATTAGCACCATGATGTTCATTAGCATAAGCACCATGACGTTTATTAGTATAAAAACCATGATATACGTTTGTATTACTTCCACAATGTTTATTAGTAATTACACCACGATGTGCATCATGTAAAAACACCATGTTCATTAGTGGAAACACAATGATATTCGTTTGTATTAAAAACATGTTCATTGGTATTCTCATGATGTACCTCATGTATTATTAAGACCATGTTCAGTAGTACATAAGGTATTACCACAATGAATAGTTAGTGTATAATGGTTTATATTTATTTTGGATGGAAATGGAGAGCATGGTTATTCTAACATTCATCATGAATCCTGGAAACACATGATTTGAACTTGCGTCACTTACCATCACTTGTCCGGCTGGGTTCTTGCGGGCCGTGATGTTAAAGCCGTGAACAGACAAGGTTATCTCCTTAATGTTGGAGGCATCATTGCGTCCTTGGTTTCCATTCCTCTCGCTGATGGAGTAGGGTTCCAGGCCGCCCAGGTCCCCGCACGTCATGGAGTAGATGTACCTGCAGGTTCCCTGGAACTCGTAGTTGTAGCCATCAAAGGTGCGGAAGTGGGGGTCGCCCCAGGCCCAGCAGGTGCCCGTGGGCATGGGAATGCAAATCCCCTCACCATCTTCAACCACACACCTCTCTTGGGTGCTGCATGATGTCATTTCACAAGGATCTGCCAAAACAGCAAAGTAAAAGTCACATAGACACATTGGGTGGTATCATTCATCCAGTCGAAATGCACAACGGAGGTTTCATTCAGACTAATGAACACCAGATGTTTCTTTAAGACTAATAAACAATATAAGTAGGTGCACTACGGCCTGTTGGAGGCCCTGCTATCATTCAGAGTGGTGCTGCTTGCCTTTGTGGTAGCAGGATCGGAGGCCTTTCTTGACCAGGCATTCAAAGTCTGCAGGACATGTGTAGGCTTCACAGACCAAGCCACTCCCTGCCCTACAAAGGCATCTTTGCTTACAGTCGTCCTGATAGGCAACTTCATTTAGCTGATGACAGAAAGAAATTAGACCATAAAAGATGTGACTTGTTCAATGATAAGAATATGCCTGAGAAGGGAGTTTCACTGAGTGAATTCTTGCATTCTTGAATTCTTGCTTCTTACATTTCACCATCTTTATAAATAAGTACTTAAATGACAACTTAATAATTGAGGGAAGATAGAGAAGGTTACTACAGCACAAAACTAAACATGCACTACTTGCAAGCCAAATGATAAATACCTTGTATGTCCTTCCATTCGCATAACAGCCACATTTACTGATGGGAACACAGGTTTGTCCATTGAACACCAATCCATCGTTGCAGGTGCATCCCTCCGTACAGCCGCTGGGGCACTCAAGCACGCCTCTGAGCCCAGGACAGGCTACAGCGCAGTTATTCGAGCATACTTCATAGTGACTGTTGGCCGGGCATTGCATCGCTGGCATAAGGAGGAATAGAGCGTGTTGTAGTGCCATTGAATGGATTCCTTAGTGTATTTTTGACAAGGTTAGTTTCAATGCTATACATATATTATATTTATAACTTACGACAGCACGTGTCTGTCCTCCAGTCAACGTTGATTCCCGCCAAGTTACATCTAAAGGCAAAAGCTGCCATGCTTTCGCAAACTGCCTTGATGTCACCCTTTGATGCACATGAATCTGCCGCACAATTATCATAGAACACCTTGGGGTTCACTTTAGCTCTGCAATCTCTAAAGGGAAGGCTGTGCATAATAGGAAGGCAGCCCTTGGAGTACAACTGTTCTGAGCATTTAATGCACTCGTTTCCACGGCAACCAGGTTCACAGTTGCCCCCGGGAGCCTTGACCTTCCAGGAACCTGCAAAGATATTCAGGTCCTCCGTCAGGGCGCGGTCACGCTGACGGAGGTCATCATTGGGATTGTCGTTAAAGTTTCCACACAGGCCACTGGTCTGCCCTTTGTAGTTGCCAGGAACAGTGAGTGTAACAAGGTAAGTCTGGTCGAAAGTAAGACGCAGGCCAAAGTCTGTGGCCATGATGTAATGAGCACCCTTCCGGTAGACGGTCACTGCTCCATTCTTAAGATTCAGAGGAAGGTGGTAACGTACGCCATCTACCTGAAGGACCAGATGAGAGGGACAGGGACACAAACAAACAAACACAAAATACACTCTTGAAGAACTAATAATGAGCAGAAAAACTATGTGCAACTCTAAAGCCCTCTAAAGCCCTCTCCAATCCACACTCAGAAGCACTTTCTTGAACACAAAACAGGTGGCTCTGCTCACCAAGACTCCAGACACGGTGTTCCTCATGATGAGAGTGAAGCCGTAGACATCCAGGGCAACCCCCTTGGTGATGCCCTGCATCGATGGTTTTGCCTCTTCCTGGGTGACGGCCACTGTCGATGGTTTTGCCTCTTCCTGGGTGACGGCCACTGTCGATGGTTTTGCCTCTTCCTGGGTGACGGCCACCTGCATCAGCTGCATTGGCTTTCCCATATGCTGCTGCATTGGCATTGGCATACTGCCGTGCTTACGCGGCTGCATTGGCATTGGCATACTGCCGTGCTTATGCGGCTGCATTGGCATTGGCATACTGCCGTGCTTACGCGGCTGCATTGCCATTTGCATGCTGCTGTGCCCATCACTTGTTGACCGTGTTAGCCTTGTCTTTCGGATGGACATGGGATGCTTCAGGTTATCATTCTCTACCCGAACAGCAAAGGCCACCAGATGTGTGCCGTTAATCAGGTTAGTCTGGGAGAGTGTGTAACTGCAGGCTCCCTGTAGATCGAATGCTCGGCCATCAAAGGAGAGGTAATGGGCATCTCCACCGTGTTGGCATAGTCCCTGTCCAACGGCCTGGCACTTACGCTTGCCATTTTTCACCTGACACTCCTCATTAGGGCTGCAGGTGAATTTCTTACATTCAACCTAAAAGATCAGATGTGGCATTAAAACATGTTACTGTTAAAATACCAAGCTTTCAAGTTATATATGAACCTTTATTCATGAAGTGTAAAATAGCGTTTGGGTTAGAGTTTTACTCTAACGCAAAATTCACCCAAAATTGGCAGTTGAATTGGCATAGCTATCGATTCCAGCCATCCCCAGCAACAGCTTGCACAACCGAACACTGCCAATTTCACCAGAAGAAAGCTCCATAAAAAAGGCAACTGGTACACTTTCTTCTGTTTCCATTGTCTTTAATTACCTGTCCGTCGGTGTGACATTTGCATTCCTGGTCACACTTTCCGTCAGGGTAGAAAATCTGCTGGAGGGTGTAGTAACGGTCTGCGTAAACACAGCCACACTCCGAGACTGGCACACAACGTTCCCCGCTAAGGATGAAGCCCTCCTCACAGACGCAGCTCTCACTGCAGGGTTCCTCACAGGCAAGCGAGGCCAAGTCGGTCTGGCAGTTGGCAGGACATGCTGCCGCACACGTCTCGTAGCGGCTGTTAGCCGGACATTTCATCGCTGGCAAGGGAGAGACGACCAGAAGATTAGAGAACTTGTGGCATATTTGGTAGTCAGAAGACTGCACATTTTAGGCAAAATCAATGTTTACAATCATAAAGCATCGAAAAGGGACATGTGTTATGCAACGGCTGTAGCAGTCATGAAGTATTGCTTATGAAGCACTTAGCAGTACGTAATGATACAGGACAACTGAATCTAGTATGCATGAATGTGCAATACAACATGCAAGTGTTGTGTAGTAATCAGAAATGTCCAGAGTAACAGGTGAGCCAAACCTTGGATAAACCAGAATTGATATCCATGCATTTCCCGGTTAAAGCACAATATCTGTGTGCTTCCTTATTAGGGTTGAGATTATTTCCGACATGGAGAGACAAATGATAAACACAGAATAGGAGGGCTTACCACAGAATTGGCTGGTTCTCCAGCTGTACACCTCTGCACCTGCAGCTTGGCAAGCAGAGGTGTAAGATGTAATTGCTTGGCAGAGAATTTCCTTCCTGCCCTTGAACAAGCAAACATCAAACACGCAGTCTTCAAAGTAATCAGCCGGATCCACCGTGCTATGGCAGTCACGGAACGCCCCTTTTGGGTCCTTTAATATACCACAAAAAGTCCCTGCTTCATATTGCCTCTTCTGCATAATGTCACAAGTGGGACACTTCCCTTGACAGCCGTCCACACAGCCAGGGACCTTTTCCACTTGCCAGCTGGCACCAAACTCTTTTTGGGAGACAATTACGTCACCATCCTTGGGAATGAGGTCATCCTCTGCTTTACCATTGAAGTTTCCACAAAGGCCTGACACCTGTCCCATATAGCTGCTGGGCACGTTAACAAACAGAGCTCTCTCCCAGTCAAAAGACACTTTGAGACGGAAGGATGTAGAAACCACTGCATACCGACCACTCTTGTACAGGGACAAACGTCCTTCAGCCAGAGATAATGGAAGATAAGCAAGCTCACCATTAACCTGAAACAAGGGTAATGAATGTAAAAAACAGGGATATACTGGTAAAAGTAGCTGTGCCATACTGTAAGAGTGCAGTAGCCCCCTTACCATGACTTGACCTTTGTAAGTCCTAGTAATGATAACAGATTGGGAGTAAACCCTGACCTCCACTTGCTTGGTATAGGAGACCACTTTGCTGCCCCGATGGTCGTTCTGCACCAGCACCTCAAAGGGCTCCAGGTCAGAACCCACGGGGTGTTTCACCATTTGGTATATACATGTTCCCATGAAGTCAAACTTCTTGTTGTCAAAGGTCTTATAGTGGGGATCCCCTGTAGCCCTGCAGCGGCCGACAGAAACAGGGTGACAATCTTTGATTCCCTTGATCACTTGGCACCGTGTGCCGGTTTTGCAAGCTACTTCCTTGCATTGGACTGTCCTGCTTTGTGCATTACAGGTGCAGCGATTTCGACAGTGATCATCCGCCCAAAAAGACTTGCCCGGAGCCAGGTAGCGGCCCTTATGTGTGCAGCCACAGTTCTCAGCAGACTGACACTTGCCATCGATCAGAACAAAGCCTCTATTGCAGACACATGTCTCCACACAGGGTAAGGTGCACTTGGGCTCAGGGTTGGAGCAAGTGGCTGGACAAGCTCTGCCGCACTGCTGGTATTCACTGTTGGCTTGACATTTATAAGCTTCAGGAATAGAAAGAGATGGTGACATTATTGCTGTGAACATTTACAGTTTACACTGTCAACAAGTGTAAACTGAGAAAGACAAGGATACACAATTGTTAAAATTGCAAAATTAGAAAAAAGGAACATGAATAACTATGTTAAGTACCATAAGAATAAGAGGAAGACGACATTATGAACTATAGAAGGGAATGTGTTCAGTAAAGAAAAGTAACTTACGGCATTTTGCACGTTTCCGCCAGTCTCGGAGCTGAACGCCAGCATCCTGGCAGCTTTCAGCATAAGACTCCAATGATTTGCAAAGGAAATACGTAAGCCCATCATTCATACAAAGGTCAAATGCACAGTTATTCATGTATGGCACAGGGTCAACAGCAGCATGACATTCGCTAAATGGCCCGTTTTTCTCCATCGTCATAAGCCCACATGATGAATCCTTTTTCCATTTCTTCATCTGGCCCTCAGTGCAACTCTTACACCCACCGACACAGTCATCTGTACATCGGTCATCCTTCACTAGCCCCGGAACCTTCCAGCTCGTCCCAAACTCCCGCACTCCATCTGCCTGGTGGCCCTCAGGTGTGGTGAAATCATCTTGCGGGTCTCCATTGAAGTTGCCACACAGTCCACAGGTCTTGCCAATGAAGGAAGAAGCCAAAGTAACCACTAGATAGCTTTTCCAGTCATAACGTACCAACAGCCCAAAATCTGTCAGGATGACAAGCATGCGCCCACTCTGAAAGAGTTCGAGCTTTCCGTCATCCAAGGTAAGTGGCAAACTCCATAGATTATTGTCAACCTGTAAAAAATGTATTTACCATTACAAAGGTAAACCACGAGATTAATATATAATGTTTACAGATTGACAGAAATGGCAAATCGTGTTCTAAGCCTTACCCTCACTCGTCCTATCTCTGGTGCGACTGCTGTTATAGTATAGCCAGCAACCTTGACGGTTACCAGACCCATATAAGACACCCTGGTATTTCCCCTGTTTTCATTTTTGGCAGAGATCTCAAAGGTTGGAAGAATAGTATTTTCATCACAGTTCTTTGCAATGAGGTATGTACAAGTACCCATGAAATCAAACCGTCGACCATCAAAGGTGGAGAAGTGGGGGTCCCCCTGGGCCCAGCAGACTCCAGCCTTTACAGCTGGAAAACCAGGGAAATGCAAATATCTGTTAGGCCTCCGTTCTCTCCTTTATCATGTAAAGGATACCTTTGACCATCATTCAAATAGGAGAGCATCAGAGAATAATGGTTGAATACAATATTTGACAGTACACTTGTACCTGGTCGTCTACATTGAGCTGGGGAGGCAAAAGCAGTCTTCAGTGAGGCTCCCATACCATACACAGCAAAGCTGAAACCAGGGCTGGACAGTACACGAACAGGATTTGGTCTGAGTCCAGTTTCATAATAGGAATATTCAGTTTGTGGAATGTCTCGCCAATGTAGATTGGTTAAGGGTTTGCCATCTATAAGCAGCTGTTCCTTTTTAGATGTCGGTGCCACTAAAATGGCCATGTTTAAGAAACCGGGTTGGGTTACTATCGAGTAAGATGAGCAGAAGTCCTTCGTTGGAGGGATCCTCATCAGGAAGTTGTCATAGATTTTGCCACCATGCTGTTTGGCACCATTGAAAAGCATGAGGACCTGAACACCTTGGTCAGCCTTAATCGTCACAGCATCTGGGAAGTGATACTGAACCTCCAATGACTGTCCTCCAGTCAGGCTCTCCACTTTACTGCCCTTCTTATTCTGGATGGTGACTTTGGTGGGCTGTGATGCTTGGATGTAGATGCTGTCATATGTTGACTGAAAACTCATGGGAGGCACCATATAATTGGATCCCCAGCTGCTCACAGGTAGCAGCGATGCAAAAACATGGTCGCAGGTTTTGGTAAAGCCCGCTAGGCAGACGTGACCAGACAAGACCCCAACAGGTTTCTGAGAGGAGATTCTAGACCCAGTTAAGTCCTCTGTGCTCTGAAGCTGAAGACTCTCGTAGGGTCCAAGGTCCACAACCAGGCTTTGACCGGCATTATACTGATGTTTGTTGTACATAACGCTACCTTTTTTTAGAAAGATCTCTACCCTGTTGTTCTCCTTTGCGTTGGTCACGGAGAACTCTCCAATGCCACCTCTTTGATAGGGAGTGAAAACAAAGTACTCTGTGCCCCACATATTTATGGGAAAGACCAAAGCAGAGTCAGACGTGAATTTCTTGTGACTAAAACAGTTTACAGTCACATCTGATGAAGCTTCGACTAACACAGTTTTAGCAAACTTGTTGCTTTTGATCATCTCAACCCCATCAGGCAGCCGCACCACGACAGATTTGCCGGCCTCTAGAAATTCCTCCTTCAGGAAGTTCAGTGAAGGCACTTGCACCTTCACCTTCGTAGGGTGCTGCTGGGCGATAATGGTCATGGTAAATCGAGTGTCCTCGCTTGGACTGTAGTTCTGCATGAAGCTGAAGGCAAACTCTTTTCCTGCAAAGTCCTGACTGGCAGAACCTAAAAGTTGGAGTGGAAACCGATATATTAAGAAGCAATTTGCAACAAAATTAGTATCAAAAAATGTGTAAGCTGTAAAGTTAAACAGAGGAAATCTTTATCTTTTGTTTATTATAAATATTATTATGATTAGTTGTCGTTATAATCACTGTCTTATGTGTAAACATTGATAAATATTGTACTTTTCAGAGATTTGTTTTTATTATTTTATAATACCAGTAGAAATGTAAATTTCTACTGCTTATCCTGAGGTCTAAGCAGTCCTTTTGGAACACAACTGGTGTCTACCCATCAACTCCAATGGCTCCTACTCCGTTCCTTACAAGTCAAATCTCAGTATATGGACCCATCTCATTGCATGTCATGCTCTGAAAACGTTCACCTTTTTTAACATTCTGCTCCATTCGTCTTGCCCACTAGCCAGGCTTTCTTGTGGATGTGGTTGACACCATAAACTACAATGAGCTTTCACTTTACTCTACACGGGATTTAAAGGAAAGCAAGCTCAACCCAGACACGTGACTATGGATTTTTTGGTTTAAATAAATAGAAATGAGAAAATATGCCTTAGTCCCAATATAAAAAGCTTGGCTGTAAATCAGAACTATATTCAGTTGTGTAATGTATAGACATGTATAATGTGTATGAATACATCATACATAAGCTGAATGTCATGACAAATTACCTTCAGTGACAAAAAAGGCACTTACCGATACATAGCAGGGCCAAAGAGCAAAGCATCAATAGCTTCTCCATGACTGAAAGCAAAGAGAAGATCAACAATATAACCCACTGCTATGTAACTCTTTAAGACATATAATGTTAAAAACAAATGCAACCCACTATGTAACTATGATACTCAGCGCTGCAGGAAGAAGACTAACCGGATTATTAAAGACCCTCATCACCCCAGTAACAAACTGTTTCAGCTGCTCCCGTCTGGTAGACGCTACCGCAGCATCCAGTCTCGCACCACCAGACTCAGGGACAGTTTTATCCCACGGGCCATAAGATTACTGAACTCCTGAGCTACTTAGCTCACCACTATGACACTTTAATCTGTCACTTTATTCCAGTCGACATCCGGATAAATATGTCTGTTTACATTTCACATTTACTTTTTATTGTTATTATTATATATTCTTTCATATCTTTTTTTTATTCTTATTATTTAACACTACTATTTAACTACCACACAATATAACACACTTGTATATAACACAAAACTATACATCTATAACACACTACCATATAAACTATGACACTATACAACACCCAAAATAACTATCACAAAATATAATGCTTATAGATAGAAGAATACTGTAACACGTTACTATAAAGCTTTTTAACACACCTTATAGATATAACACAGATTTTTACAAACACCAAATATAACTAACAATCACTATGCAACTGAACCACTTCTATATAACTCAGAGACACTACTTTATAAGACTACTCTACAACTCTAAAAGACAGAAGTATTTAACTCTACAAAACACTACTATACAACTCTAACTCCATACACTAGCATAGGACACTACCGCCGTGCTGTATAACAGGACAGGTACTCGGATGAGAAAATAATTGTGGTTGGATGAGAAGCATTCCTACCTGAAGAGGGATTGAATGGCCAGGCTGATAACCGCTATCTCCGCATTTATACTGTCGGTATCTCCAGTCTTGAAGTTACTCCAGTCTTGAAGTTAATTAAACACTGAGCCTCTCTTAACAAACAAGTTTTGCAACAATAATCCAACTGATAATAAGATTCTGCGGTTTATTTACCCAAGTGCAAGTCACAGGGTGGAGTAATTTCTTTAAACACCACCTACATGTTTGAAACAAAAAATATGCATCCAAATGATCATGGGATGCAGACCAAGTACATGTACATGAAATAGTACATTTATATCACAGATCATGCAATTAAATAAATTAATTCAAAAGCTGACTTGAAATTTATTTCCTCTACTGACCAGCTCAATATGCTGGTCCAGTTTTTCAACAACTACTGCATTGATATTAAACAGGATTTAAATACAATCCATGCAAGATAAAATGAACTGGATGGGATAAAATTGCATTGGAACTAAAATGGTTTAAATTACAAAGTATTATGTTCACAAATGTGCCTCCATATGCCTCCAATTAACATTTGGATCATAAAAGGGACTTTGTGTCCCGTTTCCCACTTACAGACCATGTGACCGTGGACCCGAAACTGGAAAGAATTCCACCCCTAAAATAAACGCAGTGAATGCTGTAATTTGCTTCCAGCGATCTATTTCATACGTGGACGAGAAACCGAATACGATGTGGCCCAATTTATAATTGAAGTAAATGTAGTAGCATGTGGGGAACAGGTCGGAGTGAGGTGTCTTGTTCAGGGACACGACAACACTAGGAGGAGCCAGGGTCAAACATCCCGCTGTACCCCCTGAGCTACTACTGCCCCTTGTCTTATTTGATAACCAAGTGAGTGGATGCCAATGGAATTGGTGGCATTGAAGTTGTTGCTGCAATTCTCAGAAGAACCCATAATAATAATGATAACCAATGCATCATTGCACCAATTGTCCTCAGATAAATTCATGATATGAAGACCATGTGTCCTCATGTTAGCATCCACATTCAATTTGATACTAAATCAAATGTGCTCTTCAAATTTAAATAAAATAAAAATTAAACAATTTCGTGGAAGCATGCATAACATGGCAGAGAGCACACATACGCACCATCTTCTGCTCGAAGCCTATCAATGTTGTATGTATGTATGCCTCATTCATCACCCCAAACTCCCAATAACATTTCCAATGCACACACCATTTCCCCCTCACCATCCGACAATCCAACGAAATACAGACACATTAAAATAATATCAAAAGTTGAAAAAAATAAGTTACAAAAATGACCCAAAAGCTTACATTACAATCTTTTTGTATCACTTATGGCATCATTTAAGAACCCTCTTCTGGAGGACATGCTGCGCTTGAATTGCCCTTTTGTCCATTTGGTTTGGAAACTGGATTCAAACGGACGAGACCAGGACACGACTCGAGTTAAGGTGTATAATCTCCGCAATTTTGCCGACTCTGCCAAGAGTCCTAAACATAACAGGGATATGTACAAGAGGAACATGATGTTGTGTTTGTTTGGTTCACACAGGACACAATGGTCAAGTACAGTAAAATAGTATGCCTTCATGGCTATACGGCAAATGCAGGAAAATGCGGGAGGTCATTAACGGAGAGGGTTCAAGCGAAGGTGAAGTGTATGTTACACACTCACTACTGAACCAGCAGTCCTACTAGGTTGTCACAGAACTTCAGACCAAGCAGACCTACCATGTTGTAGCACAACGCCACATACAGCAATCCTATGTAACAGACTTAATTCTTATCCAGCAGCCTTCCAATGTCATAGCAGAACTTAAACTGATTTGCAAATGTGCCTATCCAACAGTATGAAGTCATTCATGCAGAAAGACATTACTGCCGAATAATAAGGAAGTACATGTGCAATGCAGTGGAATGCACAGTGATTATAAAGTTTGCCCAAATGACAGTTTGGTGTACAAGATAATCCACAATACTGCCTTTGTTGACATATTTGTGGAAGTGGAGCCTGGAGGCCGGCAGCCACCAACAGCGTCCGGTCCGTGTGCAGATTCACGAGAGGTAGGGATATACCAATACCAGTATCGGGCCGATACTTAATTAAAATACTCATACTCGTTGTTTCATTGCCGGTACCACGCACCAATAGCACTGTCTGTAGCCAAAATCAAACAGGCCGGTCGCATGCGGAGATGAGTTGTCCTACCTAACTTCAATGTCTAGGGGGAGATAATGAGCACAAACTCTGAGATTCTGCCAAAGGCTTGTGTGTGTGTGAAAGTTGACTGCGAAAAGACATGTTAACGGAATGTCATGTTGGCGATTTGGGCATATTTTAAGATAAAGGATGACAACAGGAGTAAGGCAGAACTAAGGCCCTATTAACCCAGGTAAATATAAAAACACATTCGCAATGAAAACGATCTCCGTCCACGACGGCCGTGTCTGAAAGAGACAAGTACATGCTAGGAAGCGTGCATTTTCCGGAAGTTACGCCAACTAGTTTGTGCTGTCCAAATGTAGGGACGCATTCAGCGTGCGCTCTTGACAATTGGACACGGCCACTATTGTTTTCATGTCGTCACAACGGAATGTTTTGCAAGCACGTTCACTGAAAAGATTTTGATAAACGATAAATATTAATGTTTTGATAAATGGTGGTCATGGTTACGCGACTCCCGCCACGCCTCTCTATTTAGATTACAGGCCCGCAATCAGCTGATGGCGTTATGCCGCATTCACATACATCGCTACTCGCACATCGCCCCTCGCTGAATTCTACTCGCTGCGCCGTTGACATACATCGCTCATCGCTGAATTCTAGAGCGCTTGGTCTTCAAGCGGCAACTATGTCTCAAACCAAAAGTAAGGGATTTATTTTTGGCTTGGAATAGCATTCTGTTCATTTTGTATAGCCTTACTAAAGGCTTGACATAATCTCAGAGGAGAAAATAAAATCTGCCTTCAAATTAATTGCACTTCTTTCATAGAGACCAAGTCTAGAAAGTATCGGTACTCGGTATTTGCAAGTACACAAATAAAAGTATCGGTATCATATCGGTTTGTACTCTGACAGCAGAGAGCATATTTGGTGACCACACACCACCTTCAGTCGACCTTGTTTGAATAGGTTGTATTTCTCGGATTTGGGATTATTCCACATGTGCCTCGTTATACCCTGACCATGTTCAGATCATTTCACCGATCAAATACTTCCGTATGTGGGTGTGACGATGTTATAGATATGATCTGATTCAATTGTTTGGTATTCATATATTTATTATTTTATATGTGATCTTTTACAAGAAAAACTCTGATCTGAAAAACTGACTTGTATTAAACAGGTTCTTTAAATAACGACTCCATGTCCGCACTCTTAAATAACATTAACATTTTACCCTAACGGCAATTATGTAAACAATTAAAACCCGTCTGCTTTGCTGGAACACATTTGAACAGAATTTGACAATGCCATCAAATTACAATATGCTCATCTGTATGCAAAGTCACCATGTAAAGTCACAATGTTCAAACATCGCACTGCTGACTGTTCATGCACTCTGGTTTGAATCACCATCACCTCATTTGTGATCAGGCTTGTGGGACCTGCCCATCATAAAGACAAGGGACAGCAATGACACTTGGAGACATCACACACTGAATAAATATACAAGAGCTCGTAAAGATGGTCATAAACATGAAGGTCACACTTTAGGTCAACTCATTCGCTAATTCAAATACAACGTTCACTGGCAATGACGTCTACAGACGCCAATTATGTTTTTTAACGGGACGGGCTGGGGAGCGATCTGGAGAACCTAGTCACAAAAAAATCAGGCTTGTAAACAGAATGTATTACTGAACTGACCCGTTGGGCGCAGTGCCACTTTGAATGGGAGATAAATAAAGAGTAATGGTTGAAGAAAGTGAACGTGGCGCCAGCGAGACGAAAGAGAAAGTTTTGACCTCTGACACTCAAACATGTTTGTGTCACGATCGTTGCAAACAACCGCGACTCGGTTGTATGCAACGATAAAGCCACTGGCGAAAAACCCGGACCAAGCGGAGAGAGTAGTACATGGCGTGTTTCAAAAGACAGCTCCACATCATCAGATAATGAATTCAGCGAACCTGACCCGGATTCGTCAGATGAGTTGTAGCCGTCTGGATGAACCGGGAACAGCAGAGCCTCATCCCCATTATGTTGGTTATATATTTGCAAATTAATTATTATTGTCCGATCAAAATACCTTTCTCAATGTTCAGTGAAATCAGTCAAAATGCTGTTAACATGTTGATCATACATGAGGTCATTACCATGTCGCTCATAAATTACGTCATTACATGACAGTCATTAACATGTGGAACTTACATTTGGACATAAACATGAAGGTCTGGAACATACGGGGTCATAAAGATGAAGCTCCTATAATAGCTCATAAACACGTGGATCATACAATAGGACATAAAGATGAAGTTCATATAACAGCTCATAAACGTGGATGATTTGCAAGTCTTAAACGTTCAGATCATATATTAGGTCAGAAACATGTGACTCATATATTAATTAGGTCATTAACATGTGGATCACACATTAGATCAGATATATGTATGTCATAAAGATATATTAGATTATTAAAATGTTGGTAATAAACTGTACATACACCACATACACTTGGTAACCTAACCAAGCCTTTGTGTTGTGAAACAGTAAGTTATGATTGCTTGTAATTGCCTAAAATCCACAACATTGGGTTCATTCTCAAACTGGATCTTGCCATTGCAAGAAGATCACAAACATTTGAACAGGTGGTTAACCTGGAAACGTTGTGGCAAACAAAAGTTGACTTAGACTTTCACGCACATGCACTCTGGCACACCAGCTCTGATGGAGCCGGGCCGACTGATCAGGCTCTGGGGCTGGGTGAGGCCTCAACACACACACGCGAAGAGATGAGATATGTGACATTAATTAAATTAAATTTAAATTTAAATTTAATTTAATTTAATTTAATTTAATTTAATAAAGATTGAACAGAAAGGCATTTTTTCCTCAGATGAAAGTCAAGTTTTTGTGTTTCTTCAAAGCGCATATTTAAAATAAATAAGTCAATATCAATATTCAATATTGCATTTTATTGTCACACACACAAGGTACAGTAAAATAGTTTCTCTGCATTTAACCCATCACCTGCACGACACAGCACACACACACACACACTGTGCAGGGAGCAGTGGGCAGCC
>JAOTIX010000008.1:14048584-14072699 GCA_027123715.1 Gaidropsarus macrophthalmus
CCTGCTTGGGGTGAGAATAACCAGGGTTGTCTTATCAGTGAGTCAAGGACGCTGGTTTTCCCCCTCCTTCAGTTTCGGTTTGGTGTTGTTGAGCAGAGCGCGTCGGGCACCGTGCCTGTCCATACTGGACGTAACTTCACTGTTTCTGACTTTCTGACTGAATCTCTGCTGCGTCTCACCGGCTTGAGTGTTCTCGCTCGTCATTCAAACGAGACTCTTAACTAACCAACGCTCACCTATCAGTCCAATCAGTCTATCATCTACATCGCACCTTCCCTCTCTTTCTCTCACTCTCCTCCTTTACTCTCCTTCTACCCATCTGGTGTTCTATCCTCTATCTTGCACCATTCCCACCAATCCAAGGGTTCCTCTTGATGGACATGAAGTATTATTATTTGTGTTATGGATGGTTTAAATGCACTTAGTAAACACATACATCTATCTCAATCATACCCTCTCTCTCTCTCCCTCCCTCTCCCTCCCTCTCGCTCTCTCTCTCTCCCTCTCTCTACCTCTCCCTCTCCCCCCACCCCCAGTGGGGGAGTATGTGAGTGAGGCCCTGCTGGTTCCAGACCGGTGTCGCTTCCTGCACCAGGAGCAGATGGACACGTGTGAGACCTACGTGTTCTGGCACAACATCGCCAAGGAGGTCTGTGGTCAATATATACTGAATATACATTATTATATACACCATGTTTCCCTGACATAAACATCATTTAAAGAGATAAACCCACAAGGAGCTCTGTCGTCATCATATATACATTCCATACATTAAATAAACACAAATGTATACACCGTGTTTCCAATATATAGACATCGTAACTCCTCTAAATAGATAACATCACCATTTCTGGACGCTTCCACGCGCGTTTAGCATCGTTTAGTTTGTTTTACTCCCTGTCCTGGATGACCGGGAGAAGCGCTCCACACACCTTACGTACCGTGGTGTGGGTGGAGCAGACCTGAAGGTGCGTGTGCTACTTCAGGCGTGCTCGGCGGACGCCCTGGAGCTGCACAGCTACGGGATGCTGCTGCAGTGCGGCGAGCGTTACCGCGGCGTGGAGTACGTGTGCTGCCCGGGACGCGGCCCCCCAGGGACCGCCGGCAAGGGGGACCTGGATGGTCTGCCTGCTGGGACCCAGACCCAGACCCTCACCCGGCCCGCCCCTCCCGGCAGGTCCAGCTCTGTGTAAGGACCCCCACTGGCCGCATGCTGTAGAAAGAGATATATATAAGATGTTTAAGACATTTCCGTGAAACACACACGGATTTCGTTCCGTGAAACACACGCGGATTTCGCTCCAAGTGAATAACATTCATATCCCGTGGCCCACACACGGATCCCCGTTTCAACAACTCTGTGCAGATTTCGCTCAATACAATACAACGGACGCTGACATTTCCGTGAAGGGTTAGGGTTAGTTAGGGTTAGTTAATGACACACACAAGCATCATTAACTTGCATTGGAGCAAAATCCGTGTGTTTCATGAAAATCTGATTGGTTGGTTATATATAACAGAACAGGCTGACCTCTGGTTAGTTATATATAACAGAAGAGGCTGACCTCTGGTTAGTTATATATAACAGAAGAGGCTGACCTCTGGTTAGTTATACATGACAGGAGGCTGACCTGTGTCTGCTTGGTGCAGGGCGGTGAAGGTCACGACCTCCACCGTCAGTCCGTCGCTGGACACCGACGTGGACGACCTGGAGGAGGAGGGTAACCTGGACGAGGAGGAGGCGGAGGACGAGGAGGAGGAAGAGCAGGTGGAGGAGGCGGAGGAGGAGGAGGTGGAGGAGGAGGAGGAGGAGGAGGTTGGGGAGAAGACGCCGGTGAAGGAGCAGGAGGAGTACGACTACCCCATCGACTCGGGGACGTACCAGGCGTCCGACTACATGGACTCCTTCTACTACGAGAAGGGCCAGCCCCGCAAGCCCACCGCCTCCCCCGCACTGACCAGGGGAGACAGCTGTGAGTGCTGCGCCTCCTTCCCCCACCCTGCTGCTCAAGAGATTCTCCTCTCTCTCCCCCTCTCTCCATCTCCCCCTGCTCTCTCTCTCCCTCGGTCTCTCTCTCCCTTGGCCTCTCTCTTTCTAGGTCTCTCCCTCCATCTCCCTCCCTCTCACTCCATCTCAATCTCTCTCCCGGTCTCTCTGTCTCCCTCTTTCTCCTCTCTTTGTCTCTCTCTCCCCCTGCCGAGAGAGAGAGGGAGGGAGGGAGAGAGCTCCCTCCATCTCCCTCCCTCCCTCGCCTTCCCTCCCCCCCCTCTCATGTGTTCTGCCTCCCCCCTGCAGTGCCCAGCTCCCGGCCTACAGACGGGGTCGACGTGTACTTTGAGATGCCCGGCGACGACAGCGAGCACGCCAACTTCCTGCGCGCCAAGATGGACCTGGAGGAACGCCGGATGAAGCGCATCAACGAGGTGAGCCTCAGAGCAGGCCTGAGATGTTGTACTTCCGCCCCCGACCTCAGAGCTGCTACCAACCCCCCCTCCACTCGCAAAGCCAGCCTCAAAAAGCGAGTCTCTCTCTCTTAGAGATTTAAAAGGAAATGTCATATCAGACTTTCGTACCTTTCATCTAAACGGTACCAGTGGTCATGATTGTAGGCTGGAATGTGTGTTGTGATTGGCTGGCCACACGGTGACCCCACAGTGACCTGTCGGGTGACCCCCCACCCCCCCCCTGCAGATCATGAAGGAGTGGGCCGAGGCTGACAATCACTCCAAGAACCTGCCCAAGTCCGAGAGGCAGTCCCTGAACGAGGTGACACGCCCCTCTCCGCCTCATGTACCTCACGTAGCGCTACCTCCGCTACCTCACTTTCTCATTCATCTCTTCCTCTCTTCTCATTTCTATCATATCAAATGAAAGAACGAGTGCTCACCATTACTCACTACATTACTACATTAATAAAATAATTGTTAGTGACTTTCTGTTTTATTGTATTTTATATTGTATTATGTTTTTACTGTGTTTCTAGTTTAGTACATTTTATTACTGTTCTATTTTATTGCCTGTGAAGCACTTTGGGCAGCGTGAGCTGATGTAAATGTCTCTCTCTCCTTGGCTGGTCCCCGGCCCGTCCGCAGCACTTCCAGACCGTGCTGCAGACGCTGGAGGAGCAGATCGCCGGCCAGCGGCAGAAGCTGGTGGAGACCCACCTGGCCCGGGTGGTGGCCACGCTCAACAACAACCGCCGCATGGCGCTGGAGAGCTACTTGACGGCCGTCCAGACCACGCCGCCGCAGGTGAGGAGGCCGCCGCGGACTAATGGCTAGGGAACCGGGCTTACGCTCGGTGGGTTGCAGGTTCGATTCCCAGGACCAATCTGCTGTATGGACACATCAAGCGACTGTGAACGTCAACCTGTTTACTTTACCCGTTTACTTTGCCGACGGAGAACTTTGAAGGCTCGAGGGGTCTCTGTGGTAATGGGAACGGAGTAGGAGTAGTATACCCCGGCCTTTAGAGCCACTCACCGGTAGCCAGCCCCTGTTGGCTCCGAGGGGCACTGACCCTGTGCTGTGGTCCCCAGCCGGAGCGCGTCCTGCAGGCCCTGAAGCGGTACATGGGGGCGGAGCAGAAGGACCGTCGCCACACGCTCAGACACTACCAGCACATCGAGGCCGTGGACCCCCAGAAGGCCGAGCAGATCAAGTTCCAGGTCTGCTGTCGAGGGGGAATGAGACGGGTTCACCAAACATGTTATATAACGCTGTTATAAGCCGTCGCTACGACTGTTAAATATTGTTTATTATCCTGATTATTTAACCATAGATTAAACAGCTTCTTTGTGGTGTAATCCAGAGTATATAAAATGCATAACATCATTTCCAGTGTTTTAAGTGGTATGAATAGAGGGTGAGCTGGCGGCCATTGTTCTCTGCAGGTGTACACACACCTCCATGTGATCGAAGAGAGAATGAACCAGAGTCTGGCCCTGCTCTACAAGGTCCCCGTCCTGGCTGACGCGCTGCACCACGACATCCGTAAGCTAGCTCACGCTAACCCTGCGTCTGTCACATATCATGCAAACCTTGCGTCTGTCACATATCATGCTAACCCTGCGTCTGTAGCACACCCTGTGAACGCTGTGTAGCACATCATGCTAACCTTTGGTCTGTAGCACATCATGCTAAGCTTGTAGTGCATCATATAGTGCATCATACTAACCTTTCGTCCGTACCATATTATGCTGACCTTTCGTTTGTAGCACATCGTGCTAACCTTTCGTTTGTACCATATTATGCTGACCTTGCATCTGTAGCACATCCTGCTACCCTTGAGTCTGTAGCACATCATGCTAACGCTGTGTCTGAAACCTCTTTGATGTTTGGGAACTAGCAATGTGTGCGCAATGTGCACGCATTGCAATATAAAAACAACCAGGCCTCATATCGTAAATGACGACATCGTAATCTGACGCCCGCCTCAAAAACACAAGCTAAAATATGTTTTGTAAAACGCATATCCCCCCGGCCATGAGGAGATTGAGTTGCTCATGTACAGCTGAGCAGTGGTGGTTGTGCAGCAGTGACATCATAGTAGGTCAGATATCAGAGACTTTTCAACTGAAAATGAGTCCAATAACATTTGGTCACTGAGCAGACGCTGTTGTTGTTACCTGCATGTCAGGCTGAGAACCTGCCTGTTCCGTGTCTGTACTGTATGTTCTCCTGCGGCGCAGAGGAGCTGGTGAAGGCTGAGCGGGGTGACATCAGCGAGCTCATGACCACTTCCTTCTCCGAGACGCGCACCACAGAGGAGCTACTTCCTGCTGAGAGCGAGGAGGAGAAGGATGACGAGGAGGAGGAGGAGCGGGCCTTTCAGAACAGACCCTACCCTCCCCGCATCGGTACCCCACACACACTCCAACACACACACACAAAGAACACTAGCTCAGAATTGCCCATTGCATTATGTTTATCATTGACCATTAAGAGTCTCTCTCTCTCTCTCTCTCTCTCTCTCTCTCTCTCTCTCTCTCTCTCTCTCTCCCACCCCCCCCCCTTACCATATTGTCTTCATAGAACCTCAGCCCAATAAGAAAGGTAAGCCTCTCCTCTCATCCTATAGTTACTAAACATGAATAAATACACACGCCACAGCTCATCCATGTCCTCTGTCTCCAGTGTCGGACATCGAAGAGTACGATTACACCACGTCCGAGAAGGCCCCCACGTACGAATACGAGGAGAAGGTAGGCCTCACTAGATCTTCTGAGGTCAGACTCCCGCTGTTCCTCTGGAGATTCCAGCCTCTGAGTGCGCCTCCTCCTCTCCCCACAGATCAACACCTCCGTGGAGCTCAAACAGGTGGTCTACAAGTCTCCGGAGATCCAGAGGGATGAGCTGGTGAGGAACCGCCTCTCTCTCTTGGTTTGAAGAACATTTCAGATGTTTTAAAACGTGGACACCAACCTCCTCCGTGTGGGAGCGCCTGGACCTCCAGCTCACATCTGATCCTCTCCTCCGCTCGTTCCCGTAGCAACCGGACGCCCTGGAGACCTTCAACCGCGGCGCCATGGTGGGCCTGCTGGTGGTGGCGGTGGCCATCGCCATGGTGATGGTGATCAGCCTGCTGCTGGTGCGCAGGAAGCCCTACGGCACCATCAGCCACGGCATTGTGGAGGTACGCTCCCCCACATACAGTACCTGCTCCGTATCTCCATGCAGCATCTCCATCCATACCTGTGTTGACTTAGCAGTCCTGGGTCTGAGCTTTGTCCCCGCATCTGACCGCTGACTGTACGCAGCGTGATTTAGTCACCTCTGGGGAGCAGGTCATCTCACCTACGGACGATAAGTCTTGATGAGATTGTTCACACGTACTGATTAGCACCGCATGTTGTAAAGCACCGCAAACGTGTAACAACACGTTTTCACGAATTGTTCCAGGGATACTCCTTATTCAACCACGAGTAACGAAACATGCGCTTCGAAGGAGATGTGATGATAAGCGAGGGTCCTAGGGCTGCGGTCCTAGGAGTGTGGTCCTAGGAGTGTGGTCCTAGGACTGCAGTCCTAGAAGTGTGGACTTATAACTGAGGTCCTAGGACAGACACCCACACACACACACACACACACACAATGCACACATAGACGTAACTCGACAACGACACATTGAGTGAGTCAATCTTTGAGAACCAGGACTGACGAAGCAGATTGTCATGTGTGGAAACCTTCTGTCAGTCTCTGAAGAACCCTCTGAAAAGTGGAACCCTCTTTGACCCCAGGTTGACCCCATGCTGACCCCAGAGGAACGCCAGCTCAACAAGATGCAGAACCACGGCTACGAGAACCCCACCTACAAGTTCTTTGAGCAGATGAGCTAAAGGGGTTCAGCGGCCCCCCGTAGTCTTCATCGTGTCCTTCATCCTAGCCCCTGACTCCCTCCCCTCCTCCATCACTCCTCCCTCTCTCCCCCACCCCTCCCTCCCTCCCTCCTCCTCCACCAGGGGGAGCTTCACCCCTCACACTCCTCCCACCCACCCCCACCCCATTAGGTAGTTATCCTGTATCTCATCTTTAACATTTCATGGGTAAACAGAAACAAATGTCATGTTAATTGGACCCAGCCCATCGTCACCAGAAATCATCATCATCATCATTCTCATCCTCATCCTCGTCTCTTCCCTTGGAAGAGACGCAGGACTGTCCGTTAATCACCCTCAAACAAGACATGACATGTTAATCAAGACATGTTAACCTCATGTTGAACAGTTAATCACCCTCAAACTAAAGACATGTTAACCTCATGTTGAACAGTTAAACATCTTCAAACTAAAGACATGTTAACCTCATGTTGAACAGTTAAACACCTTCACACTACAAACATGTTAACATCAGGTTGAACAGTTAATCACCTTCAAGCTAAAGACATGTTAACATAATGTTGAACAGTGCCCCTCATCCTTAAAGACATGTTAAAGATGGACAGTTCAACGCTTTAGAGTAAATACCTTTTTGTCCATTAGCAACGCTGTTAGTAAGGATGAATAATGTGCTGGTAAAGTGTGAGTGAAAGCTAGTAAACTCACATAGCATAGCCGAGAGGCTAGCACGGGTAAAATGAACATCTCACCAAGTCCACTGATTAGAGCTGAACTTCTCTGAGCCATGGGGGGGAATACCTCTCAGACTAAAACATTTCTATGAAGTGGGGCGCATTGAGTGCACCTCAGTCCGCTATAGTTCAACGTATAGTTAAGCTGAAGATAAAATACCATCCGGTGAAATGTTTTGGTGGTACTTAACACATTTGGCTGTCTGTGTTTGTGACTTCCTAAAGCCGTCATTGGATCATTACTATATATCACTTAGTTGTTGATCGTTTTTTTTATTCTTTATCCTGCTGCCTGAAGATCTGTAAACAAATGCCCACCAGTCCATTATTTGATTGAACGCATGACCACTTGGTGTATGATACTGCTGTGTTTGTGTTGTTCCTGTTCTTGCTTTGAGAAGACGGAAACGTCAGCGTTGCGAACCACGTGTAAATAACGTAAGCCGAAAAAAGAAGCGTACCAGTAGATTCTAATGATTATACTTATCATTTGTATGATTTATTTGCATTGATGTAATGGAAAACAAAAGTTAAAAAAAAGATAACAAAGTGCTGTTCTGAGGCGGGAGAGACGCTCCAAACATGGCTGATTGAAAACGGACTGTTGTAAAACCAGCACAAGCAACGACCCAGTAACTTCTGACTGAATGTATTTAGGGTGAGACATTAACACTCACGTTTTTATTTGGAGTAGTGCCGTCCCCTCCATCGTAGTCCCTCACACCAGTGGCCCCCAGTCCAGGGCCCTGCAAGCCTGAGGGCCCCACAAGCCTGAGGGCCCCGCGGCCCTGTGCCCCCTTGAGGTCCAGCCGATCACAGACGGGGCCCGGTCCACCCCATGGCCCCGTCTGTAACATAACCAACCTGTGGTTCATGTAGATTCTAGACGAGTAGGCTTTCCGTCGCTGAACACCGTTGCCTGTGGTTGATCTTTAGTGAGTGTCAGCACAGCTTCCCAGTGACTAGTCACTAGCAGTCACCAGTAGTGACTCATAGCTGATGATCAAACAGCAAACGAATGCTCAACATGTACCGCTGTGGAACCCCACAGTGAGTCAGTCAAGAGGGGCTCGTCAAAACCAGGGGCTTGTTAAAACCAGCTAACGCTGTCCACTGATTGGTTGGTGGACCTCCTCGGTGGAGCGTAGGCCGGCTGTTGATGCACCGAGTGCTCTGATTCATTTGGTCTAAAAACATGAAATGAATGTCATCCATTCCTACGTTCAGCCTTTCATTCATAACCGTTGGGGGAGGGGGGGGTAGGGGCGTTGTGGTAGTCACCTTATTAGCCAGAATAATCATTGGTTAGGGTTGCATCTTCACGTCACTGATTAGGGTTGCATCATGACCGAGAAGGGAGGAAATCGTTCTTGTATAATTTGTACAGCTTCGTTAGTGAATGAAAATGTATCACAGTGAACTTCAGTGGACCTCGCTACTGAAGGGACAGCTGAGAATAAGCTTGCCTACTTTATCCCCTAACCACCGACGGTTTCCTACCAGCATTTAGCAGACGTAGAATGGTGTATACTGTAGTTCAACTACGGTTTAATTTGAAGCTCAACTACGGTGTATATTGTAGTTTAACTGCTGTGGATATTGTAGTTCAACTACAGCGTATATTGTAGTTCAACTACAGCGTATATCGTAGTTCAACTATGGCGTAAAGTGTAGTTCAACTACGGTGTATATTGTAGTTTAACTAGGTGTATAATGTAGTTAAACTACAATGCATGCTGTAGTTTAACTAGGTGTATATTGTACTTAAACCACAATTTATACTGTAGTTTAACCAAGGTGTATATTTTAGTTCAATTACGGCGTATGTTGTAGTTCAACTACAGTGTATATTGTAGTTCAACGGTGTATATTGTAGTTTTACTCACATTTGTATGTTTGTTCTGTCAAACTCAATACTTCTTTGTTGATCTCTGTCCTCTTCCTTCCTGATGAAATATAACAGTAGTTATTAACATTTTAATTGCTGCATTATTGCCTTTTACAATGCTGTGTTTTGGATGTAATTAATATGTATTTTTTATTTATATGTAATAATAAATTGGATCAAGGGTCAAGCATTTGCAACCGTACTGTATCCTGTAGAATTGTATATTAAACAATACAACGCTGACTGTGGAACCAAACAGGTCCAGAGCCGTCACCCAATTGAAAAGGTAAAAAGCACAACTCCAGCAAGATAACCGATGGAACGTGTGTAGTTCAGGCTGCTGACAGGGGAACCACGTCTGTTTATGCTTCACATTAAACATCCATGTTACAGACCTCCTTTTTTGGCTCTCCAGAAAAACAGATTAATTCTCTAGAGAGGACTCAGATTTGGCTAAATGTTCTTGTTATTGTAATAGCAACAGATATAGACACTGACATGTGATGATGCTCTTTAAAAATGTAATAAAATTTACAAATGGCCCATGACACGTTTGTGTTGCTTGTTTGGCCCCACCACTGCCCACTCTTCCCCTCAAAGAGGAGGATTGGAAAGCTTCATCATTCAGCAGCAATGAAACATGTGCACACAGCATTGCATCCAAAGGGATCTGTGCATATAATATGGTTAAACTAACACACGGAATGAAGAGATGGGGCATACTGTAGGAACAGGTGGAAGTCCCCTTGAACACCGTGTCTGGTGGAACAGTCCAGTGAGACACCGAGCCTCCTACTCACAGATGAGTAGCAGGAGGCTTCAGGAGTGAAACACCTTAACATTTTACGACCTTAGCCGTAAATCGACAATAGTAATAAATAAGACATTTTAGAAATAAATTAACTTCAACGAAGCCTAAAACATTAAAAACCAAACGCCTGTAACCATACAACAAGTACAAATAGTTATACATGTATATATTATATTTTTTGTTCAATATCTAGATAAAGGTTAGTGATATTTAGAGCAAGACCAGACGCAATTGCACGTCATTTTATAATGTCGTGATAGCGCTCCGTTATTCTATTGCTTTCATACGGGTTGGGGGATCTTACCAAAGCATTTTGCTCGCAGAATTATATTAAAACCAATGAATACATCGATGGCAAATGAAAAAAAAAGTGTGAGTGATGTGAGTGTGACACGTACGACCTTACCTCCACATAGAGGGGCCTGCAGAAGCCCGGTGTTAGCCACAACCCTCATGCTTCTGGGAGCTGCAAACCACAGCCCTGTTGACGGGTATTTCTACTGATTTGGTTTACTGTGAAAAATACCCTGTGGCTGTACAGTGGGAAGATGACACCTTCAAAGTAAGAGCACAGACACATGGTCCCAGGTCGTCTGAAGTGATCAGCTTGTTTATGAGCAGGTCCATTAGGTTCAACTGCCCTGATTCATTGAGCTGCTGTCTCTTTGACTCACCATAGGTACAGGCACATTATGTTTGTCCTGCAGATGGACACAAGATACCTGTAAGTCTTGGACTTTTGAGCGGAAAACATCAAATAAAAGCTGCATGGTTCAACAGTAAACTAGCAAAGGTCTGCTTTAATATACAGAACTATGCCTCACCACATCATCAAACAACACACATGTGAATAATATGCATGAACCATAGCTTAACCTTGCAACCGTTTCTTCTCCAGGTCGAGGGTAAGTGATAACAGATTTCAATCTCAAGGGACTTCCTGTTCAGCAGAGGTTCACTCAAATAAAAAACGACTAATGTTGGGCATGAGACAGGTGACCCTCTGGGAACCATCTAGTCCACTGTGGACCAGAGACAGAGCCTCTGGTCCTCAGTGTCTGCTTGATGATCACTGGAGGTGTCAGGAAACGGTAGTTCATAGAGGAGGGACCCGTGCAGTTGTCGTCGTTGGAGGAGGAGGAGGAAACCCACCAGTCACACATCACACTTCACCACAGCACCAAACACACGTCCCTCAGCGCAGAGGCAGCCGGCTCTCCCCGCAGGACCGCTTGAGTCACCCGTTCAGACCGGTGAGTCCCACTTTCAGACACCTCTGCTCTGCCGCTCCAATGCTCCACTGACACACACAGCAGCATCACTCACACCACCCTGTTCCTCGGCTTCTCTCTGGTCTCCACCGGTTCCCCGTGCCAGACCGTTCTGCAGCGTTGTGCTTGTGTTGGCTGAAGGTGGTTCTGTCGGGGTCAAGACCTCCAGGTGGGCCCCTGGTCTAGTGCGTGATGGAGGGATGGGGGCGATGATGGGGCTGATGCCCTCAGGTTCCCCATGGAGATGTGCTCAGACGCACGCCGCCAGCGACAGTGCTTTGCGACGTGGTCATGTGATGCCTGCCGCACTGTCACAGAGAAGCTCATAGGATACGTCTTTACTCCAAGAGCTGGTCACGAATCACCAGTTTCAAAAAACGACTTGAAAAGAATTGACCCGTGACTTGACTGAAGATGCTTCAAATTTGGAGGAAGAACGTCGATTTATTGATTTGTTGATAAAGTCTGTTGCTGGTTTGAGTAATCAATGAAAGTACTGAACAGAAACAGATTCCCAGAGTAATGGGAATCCAGGCTGAGGATCTGAGTCCTGCAATCAAAGGGTTGTGCGTTCAATTCCCTATCGTCCTTCATTGTGGGTGAGCATAACACATAAAGCTGCTCAACATAACCACACAGGACAGCTCCATTGTGGGCTGACTTATAATATTTGTTTTATTTGTTTTATTTGTTTTATTATAATTTTTATTATTATTATCATTATTACTACAGTAGTTGTATGAGCAGATTGTTCTGTATTATTTACCAGAATATTTCAATGTACTTATTATATTATATTATTAATTATATTATTGAAATTATACCTCAAATAGGTCCTGCACTATCGCTCCTTAGTTTCTCTACATTTGAGTTTTAATTCACCTTATACTCCAGCAAATTCACTTTACCCATAATTGACAATTCAATTCAATGAGCAGAGAATTTTGAAAGAAGCTAAAATCTTGTAATACTAGGATGCGTTTTGACAATCAAATATGTTACCTTTATTGACTTGCTGTGGCCGCTTTTAAATCTTCATTCACTAATGAAGTGAATGATTGAATGTAAAATATATATATATATTCATACTATTCACAATTTCACAATACACCTATACAAGTTCATACATCATACATATTTATTTTTGTTACAATTTATCAAATTAAACTTGAGTATCAGTTTTATGTGTAATTTCTCCAGACATTGGATAGTGACAAATCATTCCTAAACAAAACAAGGTTACAACTACGTGTGTATTTATCTTACAGAGTAGCAATGCTGTTGGAGTGGCTCTTGTGTGAAATGGGTACAGTCATTAGTCATGGTTTCAGGTACAGTCAAGGAGGTTGTGGCTGCAAAGGGCATATCACAGAGCTAAATATCAAAGCGTGTGGAATCGGTTAAGCACTGCCGAGCCTACACAGCATTATATGGAGAACCGCAGTAGAAGAACGATTTCCACAGAAGTGAAATACATTAAAGAAAGCAAGTTGTTCACATACAAGCCTTGAAAGACAGAAATAACAAGGTACAAACATTTTCATAAGTGTATGCCGTTTGTATCAACATACACATATGTTTATCTTACATCAGAAAGAAAAATTTATTCTAAATTTGTTTTTATCATCCTGACAAGAGGAAACGGACAGAGCATGCTGAGGTTTGATTGACATGTGTCTTCCCACTCACATATCACGCCTTTTATTTAATATGTGGTTTCCCTTTTGATACATGAGTGCTTTTAATTAACACACACACTGTTAATTCACCACTGATAATCTACATAAAGGTGTGCCACAGGGATCTATTTTGGGTCCCTGACGGTTTACCGTTTACATTTACCCTGAGCAAGACACCTTTCTCCCATTCATAGCCCCCATTCTAAGAATGGGCGAATGTGAGGAAGCAAGAGTTCAATCTGAATCCCCCATTGCTCACAGCATTGTGGGACTTTCAAATGTTACTTGATGTCATCTATATGTATGCTTTTTTCAGGGCTCTTTTGTAGCAGAGATTCAATCTCAATCAGACGTGCTGATGAAAAAAAACATTGAAACTAAAAATAAAAAAAGTAACAGTAGAATGTATGTTGATCCTATCATACTATGATCATCATCTGACGTGTAGAACAGTAAACCTTAAGAGCCCATGTCCATCCGCCTTGAGGAGGATAATTATGGATTTAATTTGTTTGTTCCCCTTCTCCCTCCGCCACCTCACCTCCAGAGATGATCCGGATGGTTCCCCCTCACCCCTCGTCCCTCCTGCAGCAGGCCCATGCCCTGCGCCACGCCGGCTCTCTGTGTGATGTGGTCTTCTCCCTGGAGGGGCGGGCCTTCAGGGCCCACCGCCTGGTGCTGGCCTGGAGCAGCCCGGCACTGGCCCCCCGGCTCCTGCAGGAGGCACTGGACCGGCCGCTGCGCTGCACCCTGGACATCTGCTCCCCCCACACCTTCCAGCAGGTCCTGGACTACAGCTATGGCCAAATCCTGGCGCTGTCCCCGGGGGAGCTGGGCCCCCTGCGGAGCGCCGCGGGGCTCCTGGGGATGAGGCACCTGGAGGAGCAGTGTCGGGAGCTCCAGGAGAGCCTAGACCCCAGGGCCATGGACCTGACACCACCAGCTCCAGAGGACATGGAGGAGTGGAGGGCGGAGGTACCGGCACCGAGGCGTCTGTCTCCGGGGAAGGAGACGAAAGAGGAGGACGAAGAGGAGGAGGTGGAGATGAGCCGTCCTCCCGCCTCTCCTCCGCCTCCCTCTGAGCGCTCTCCCTCTGAAAAACGGGTGCTAGCGTCGTCTACGTTACCCTACACCAGGGACAGCGTCATCAGAGCCTCATCTCCCCGTCCGCCCTGGGCCTCGGTCAGCCCCCTGCACCCCCTCACCCTGAGATGCGTGGCCCAGCAGTACTCAAGCCTGGTGGCCCTCCGCTCCCTCCATCACTCCCAGGGACATTACCATGGGCCCCCCGCCCCCCGTGCCTCCAGCCCCGGCCAGGCGGACTGCGCTCAGGCGCAGCCCCGCCGCCTCTCTGCTGCCCCCCCTGGCCTGGAGGACCAGGTTGGGCCAGACCTGAGAGCTAGGTTCTCTGTGACGCATAGCAGTGAGATGAGGTAATTAGTTTAGGATTAATATTAAATCCTGATGTTAGGACTAGGGTTGAATATTGATAACGATATTATTAGAAATTGATACATTTACCACTTTTTACCACATTTACAACTGCATCAGTAGGGTGATCATGCTGGACTTCATTGCATTTCATTATAGCCTCAATGTCAAGCGGATTCATTGCGCGATCATGATCTTTCACCTCTGAACCTCTGAACCCCCAGATGACAATGTGATAATCGGAGTTGAGTTCATGTGAAAGCTGTCATTCAGCTCGTCGTAACACGTCTCATGTTTTCCTCCATACAGTAGTAACATTTAAAGGGGAGTCCCCTGATTGTCTGCCTTCCATTGAAGGTAAAAACAGTCCCACTCAACTCACTACTGAGACGCCGCCAGGCTACGTCAGACCGCGGGGAACTGTCAGAACTCACGGCCCACACACAAACCACCACCCTGTGCTTTAGAGTCAAACGGAGGCCCGCGGCTCGAAAGACATTCTGCAGAAGATAGCTGCCTGTCGAACAGACCTCTAAATACTCTGTGGGGAGGACAGAGAGGAAGAGGAAGTCTGATAAGAGATAGGCAGGCCCATGCGGATACAGCTCTGCCTCTCCACACACCGAGTCTTCGAGTTTATCGTTCAAAATGACATCGTCATTTTTTTCCCCCACAGGTACATGAGAAGAATTCTCCATGCGCCTCATGTGTTGGTCGATCGCCAGCGGTCGGAGAAGTGTTCCCCATCCTCAGGTAATGTCACCTCCGCCTCCACCACCACCACCCTGAACACCAGCCCCACCCTGAACACCACCACCACCACCCTGAACACCAGCCCCACCCTGAACACCACCACCACCACCATGAACACCAGCCCCACCCTCCTCAGACCCCATCCCCCAGAATTGAAAAAAAATCCTTTATTTGTCCGGCAAACGGGGAAATTGAAATGAACCACATGAACCAGTAAACCAGCGCTTAGGGAGCGTGTTAAAAGCTCCCAGAAGCCGGCTCTGTGTGCACGCCGCTGAGGGCTGAGGGCTGAGGGCTGAGGCTGATAGGTCTGGGCGAGCCCTATCTCTGCTGCTCCGTCTCTGCTCAGAGGAAGCAGCTAATGAGGGCTGTGGTTGGAGGAGCATGGTGCAGGTGGAGCAGTGCTGTGGTTACTATAGATACGGGCTTGAGTACAGTACGTTCTGCAATGCGCCGCGGTTAGACACGGCACACACACACACACACACACAAACCTACGGTACACAACTTTAGTAGGTAGTGAAAGAAATCCAGATATGCGTGTGTGTGTGTAGAAATAAATGACATTAAATGTAACAAATACATTGTGCAGTAGAACACTCTCACCGCAGCGTCATGGTGGGGCGAACACATTGTCCTTGGGGCACTGGGTGTGTAGGACCAGGGTAGGGGTCTACCCCACTTTGTTCTGGTACGTCTGTACCAGACATTATTCTGGTACATTTCAATAAATATCTCATTATAATAATGACGATGGCAAGAAGTGCAGGGAAAATGGTTGTTATAGGTTTGTCTTTAGCATATTATATAATGATAGTGATTGTTATTATTAGTAGTATTATATATAATACTTATAATAATATCATAACCATTGTTAATATTATCCATATAATATTATGCATTGTAGATTTTTTTTTGGTCTTATTTACATTTCTTGGTAGAAAAGTAAACTTTTAAATATATAATGCAACTCCTCATAATGGACACAAAGGAGTGCCACAGAGGTCTGTTTTAGGCCCCTTACGGTTAATATTCATATTCACATGGATGCTGCTATCGTTTATTATTCTGCACGATAAGAATTGAAAATCCCTTTGAGTCTGAGGTGTTCATGACCTCATGCTGTGTTAGTTAGTTTGTGAGTAAGTAAGTTAGTTAGTAGCGCTCCGACAGGAGACTCTTGCACGCTCTCAATCGCCTTCACACTTTTCAGATGAAAAGGTTTCCTTGCTGATGTCATGTCCTACAACAGGATGTTCACCGAAATGTTGACTTTTGTAATCCCTCCAATGATAAGCTGTACGCTCAAAGCCGTGCATCTTGAGTTGGTGTGTAATATTCTTAAAATGCAGCCATGAGTATACATCAGAAGATTTCCCGAATTTCACACACACACACACACACACACACACACACACACACACACACACACACATTCATTGATTTAACAGAGCCAATCAATGGAAATAAAGGTTAATAAATAATCAAAATCACAATTGAATAGTCAACACAGATTCCACCTAATTCGGGGGGGGGTGGATTAAACATTCACATCTGCAATAAGTAATGTTGAGTCATGGCTAACTGATGAAGGAAAGTGTTTGTAATTAACCAACATATATTCACATTAACTTTAACTCTTCTACTGAAAGACCAATAGCAACATAACAAACTATAACTATAAACAATAACTATTTGGGGAGGTATGACCAGTGAGGGGTGTACGACCCCCCAGTACCGGGTCAAACTGGCCTCCACGCTGCTCTCCCCAGGCCACGCCCACTCTCGCTCCGAGCCCAGCGCCGGGGGGGGAGGAAGGCGCCTGAGCCCAGGAGTCAAGCCCTACGCGTGCCTGCAGTGTCCCAAGAGGTTCAGCCTGAAGCACCAGCTGGAGACCCACCACCGGGTCCACACAGGTACCCCCGCCCTACGCAGCCACCAGGACTAGACCTTCATGGTGACAACCTCACAGAGTCTCTGTGTGTGTGCCAGAGATGGGGGACTCGACTCTAGTGACTTGACTCGAGTCAGACTTAAGTCGCCAGAGGACTTGTGAGAAAAGACTTGACTTGACTCGGACTTGAGACTTGACTTGTATGAAATGACTCGACAAGTCATTGCTGTTTATGAAAGAGTGAGGCCTCTTTGGAGGAGTATTGGACATAGACATAATTTTCACTTGTTGAAGTCCAGCATTTTAAGATGGTCGTCTTCCAGCTTATTATATTTCTATGACTTGACTTGTGACTTGCTTGACCTAAGCTATGACTTGACTCGACTCACACAAAAATGACTCGGGACTTGCTCGAGACTCAAAGGTTAAGACTTGCGACTTGCACATGTGTGACTCCCATCTCTGGTGTGTGCATATGCATGTGTGTGTGTGTGTGTGTGTGTGTGTGTGTGTGTGTGTGTGTGTGTGTGTGTGTGTGTGTGTGCGCAGGTGAGAAGCCGTTTGAGTGCCGTCTGTGCGGCCAGCGCTCGCGGGACTACTCGGCCATGATCAAACACCTGCGAACGCACGGCGGCGCCGGGCCGTATCGCTGCACCGCGTGCCGGGACTTCTGCAGCAGTCTGGCGGCCATGCAGAAACACGTGGAGCAGCACGCAGCGCGCGACTTCCCCCCCGACTGGAGCATCAGGCGGACCTACCTTTACACCTCGCACGTGTGACTGCCGTGAATAAAACACGCTCAGCGCATTTATGTTGCGCCACTCGGCTTTACAAATACAGAATGCAAAGAAATGTAATGCACAAGTAATATAAAATATACATGAATGTAACAGATTTATATTTTTTTACTAAAGGCTTTGGCAAACGTTATTCACAGGTTTGGTGTTTAAGCAGGCCTCATGTTCTGGACGTTTGTTTTATTTTGATGGTTGCCATCATAAAGTGTAGGTTTACTTTATATAAATGTGACAACATGAAATGCTTACTGCACATATTGGGTCCAACAGCAAGGAGCCGAATCTCTGTACTTACCACGTGTGTTTAACCTTTTAATATTAGAGTTGTACTGATGTTTTCATCACTGACCGACATCCGCTCGAAAGCAATGCTGCTCCTGTGTCAAACGACAACACCATTTCCGTTCTGCGAGAGACTCCTGAACTACAGCATCAAGGCCTTCGCGTTCAGTTGGTAGAAGACGTCACAGAGAGGAAGCAGAAAGCCGCTCAGACCGTGTTGTTCTGCACAGGGCGCTAGGGGGCGCCGCGCATGCGCCGTGACCGAAATTGACGCACAAGCTATTGCGTATCAATTGGACAACTATTGTTATTGTTAAACATGTTTGTTTTATTGCTTAATATTGGTTCATTTTCTTAATTCAACACAACCGCATTATGTCTAAAAGATTCCAAAGAAGAATTCAATCTTTAATAAACACATTGCTTTACCTTGTTATACTGATGTGTGGATAAATGGACACCACAACTAAAGCAGGCCATATAGTGAAGAAAATATTCAAGATTCAAGATTCAAAAAATGTATTGCCATGTCAACAAGTTGATAGGAATTTGTCTTGGTTCCATGACAAAATATGAAACCTCTGCTCCGTTCATTTTTGTCTTTAGCCATCACATCAGTCATCATGAACACTGGTGAACAGAAAGGCAGGGCCAAGAGGAATCCCTCCAAATATCTTCTTACCCAGACATTATAGTCACAAGATGAATAGTGCACCCTGGACACAGCTTTATCCTTCTGATCCCATGGCAATCATTTTCGGCATATGTTGGTCTTTTCGTATCCTGAAATTATCCAACAGGACTAATATTTCTCTCGATTACAATTTCCGCAGTGGAATTTCACATTTTACCATACTTACTCACCATCATTTAAGTAGGTAGCTTATGCTTTGTTGCCTTGTCCGGAGACCCATGAGCAAAATGTGTGGAAGTAGTTGTGAAATGTTGAGTTCTGTGCTCTGATGGCTGGTCTCCCACGACCTCCTCCTAGGGTAGACTCACTGAAGAGGCAGGACTATAGTTCTGGCGGTAGGCGAAGAGTTCCGAAATCTTCACAGCGGAACAACATGGGCTACTCCGAGAGATGCCACGATCTGCAGACCTACTGGAGGAAGGATATCCGAAATGGAACATGTGTACCATGCGACCAGAGCCTGATCAAACCGGGTAAACATGTGGATTCAGTATATGTTCAGGATCATTTGGGTGTTTTTTTCAACGCGCTTCATATTACAGGATTCGAGTTCACTCCGAATTGTGGATTCGTGGACGACGGAGGGCGACGAGACCGCCGCACGAAGGAATGTGATCACAATCATTTCAACGAAGGAAGACTGGGAAAATGTCAAAGATGTAAGACTTGTCCGCTTGGACGAGAGACGCGCAGCTGCAATGCTTCCGGAGACGCGCTGTGCGCCGCGCCGCGGTAAGATGCGCCAAACCAATTTTAATTTTTCCGCTTTTTAATGAAGGGGGACTTTCTTAGAGGGTGAGGTCGTTTTTTGGATATTGGACCTAACTTCCAGTTAGGAGCCAGTTTTTCCACTATTTTCCAGTATTTATCACTGGAGACGTTTTCAACAAAATGCAATCAGTCCTTGTCGGACTAGTTCGCAGGTGTGAGGCTAATGCAAAGTGACAAAACGTGTTAATGCCAGCCAATACGTTCATCATTCTGTCATCATTCATCATTCAGTGAATGATATTAAATGTTGACTTCCTTTATAGACGGTACAAAGTGTGAAAGAGGAAGCTGATATTAATAATTACAAACACCTTTTATATAATGGAGGTACTTTCCCCACTTCCATTTCTTTCACACTCCACACACTCAGGAAACCTGCACATAAAGGCAGGTTCATCTCCTATTTCACTCTTTAAACTTTTGTGATCTCATGTCGAAGATTTAAGTTGTGAATATTTTTGGCCAGGCAGTATTTTAGGTCTCATGAACGGGAGCCGTTATTCACGTCGAGCTTGCTGCACTGTAAATGTAGAAATTCGTTATATCCGTTAAACGTACATAAATGTTATCATGATAGCATTCAGGAAGTTGCGAAATCCTTCAGTGAGTGGGTGTCATAAATGCAGAAGAGCTATTGAGATTATGGAAATGCTGAGAGAGGAAACTGAGGACACAGAAATGTCATTATTACAATCACTGTCTCCCCTCTAAACTCAGTTCATGTGAATAATATCAGAATTCCTACAAAGACTCCTTTTTATCCAGTGGTGAACGTACATTACAATTTTAGCACAAAGAGGCTGAATAAAACGAAAGGCCACATTTCTTCTGGCCACAGACTGGTGACCTCATGTCACTGGTGATCTCATGTCACTGGTAGGGAGGGCCATTGAGCTGTGACCAGTTCACCGCCCAGTCTGCGGCTCAGTGCATCCCACGGAGCGGCTCTCTGCCCTGCTCTGAGTGCCAGACCCGAATTGCCTCCCTGTAGTCGTAGGTCCTAGTGGCCCGCAAACCGCAAGGCCTCAGCCCGGGTCAGCGGCCCCCAGGCCACATCTTGGAAGACCCCGGAAGGTGACCAGGGGTTATGGAGCGTCTGGGAGCGTCTGGGAAGGGCAGGCAGTGGGATCTCAGGATACTGGAATACAAGCGATGACGGCAGCCATTGCTTTCTGGGGAACTCCCAGTTCAGATTCGCCCCCATAACCAAAGAAGAGTGAAACATACGCTTTAACTTTAGATGCTGTATAGTAGATGTATAACATCTATTGATTCTCAATGTTAAGTACTTTAATGTTAAAGAAGACTTTTCTCCTTAACCCCATTCAGAGAAGACTGTGGCCCCGACCCAACTGCCTGTATGACGGTATGGACTTCCTGTAACTAGTTTCTCACGGCCAGTAAAACTGTGTCTCATGTCATCTCATCCAATGACTGAATGTTGGTCTGTCCCTCAGGGTCCACCTGGCCTTGGAATACCACATGGCCTGCTGAGCAACACGCTGTGTAAGACCTCCCCACCTTCATGCTGAGCCTCTCACTGGCAGCAGCAGGGCTGTGAGTGATTGATGCGTTTGTGTCTGCATCACAGGGCTGGCTCCCCTCATCCTCCTGTTGACCTGCGTGATGCTCGGAGCATTTTACTTCTACAAGAGGAAAAGACGTTGCTTTAAAGGTAGGCCCATGGCAGCTGCCCTCTCTGGTGTCGTTGTTGATAAACCCTTTTTGAAACACTACGCTCATGTCAGTGATCTGAATTAACGTTGGCGGCACATGTGTGCTGTGCGCCCCTTCCACGGGGCTAGGGCTAATTGCAGGAGGTAATTTGGCTCTTTCGAGTCAAGCCACGGGCGCGGATTCGGAGGTCCTTCTGAGTAAGTTCTCAAGATGGCTTCTGCCGCCTCAGCGCAACGCTCATTTCACCTGTGCAACAACGCAGGCATACAGAACAACAACGCAGGTATACGGAACTACAACACAGGTATACAGAACTACAACACAGGTATACAGAACAACAACGCGGGCATACAGAACAACAACGCAGCTATACGGAACTACAAGACAGGTATACAGAACTACAACACAGGTATACAGAACTACAACACAGGTATACAGAACAACAACACGGGCATACAGAACAACAACACAGGTATACAGAACTACAACACAGGTATACAGAACAACAACACAGGTATACAGAACTACAACACAGGTATACGGAACGCTGAAATGCTGCCTTCTCCCGTGCTGCTGCTGCTATACTGCATCGCGAACAGCAGATATTGTGAAGTGTAATGCTTGATGTTGTGATTGATCCGAATGAAAGGGCCCAACGCACCAAAGGGGGTCTGGCCCCTGAACCGTGCTCATTAAATCTGGGCATGTGAAAGTCTTTTTAAGAACTCGGTCGCATTTGTGGCGTTCCCTGCCGACCTCGAATCCCATCATGATCGAGGTGAATTCAGAGCTCAAATAAACACATTTTCCTGTTTTTGTTTACGATAGATTTAAACTGGAGTGAAGTATGGGCCCTTTAATTCGGATGTTAGTATTTTGTGTTGTGTATCCAAAACACGTTCCTTATTAAAGACAACATGAAAAGGCTTTTTCAGAGCACATCTTACTTAGTATTATACGATTCCCTTAAGACTAAAATGCAATGTGATCCATGGGATTTAAATGGCCCGCCTCCTAGCTACCGTCAGCCATCAGTCATGTTGCCTTTAACGGACGCCCTCGTACCAGCGCTGCTGCTCTGCGCGTCCCTGGAGAGCTCTGGTCTCGCTCCAGGCGTAGCGACGCTAACAGTCACGGTAACGCTTCAGCTCCACACGTGCACTCGGCGCCGTTGAGGCTGGTTCTGGAGGACCTGGACGTCCTGGAGGAACTGATCGTCCTGCTGGACCCCGAAGGCAGCGGCGGCGTGAAGTGCACCCGCCACCTGGCGTCCTACTGGTCCTTCCCCGCCACCTGGATCAACTACACCTACTCCATGCGGGACAGCAGGAGCCCCCTGAAGACCCTGCTGGAGGCGGTCACCGCCAGGAACCCCGACTGGACGGTGGGACACCTGGCCCGGTTGCTAGGGGAGATGGGTCGCACCGACGCCATCATGGCGCTGGCTCACCTCAAGGTGGACGTGATGCGGGCGTTCTGAAGGCCCGCCGCGCTGCATTTATATGCAATAAATCAGATACAAAATATTTGATTTGCTCAATGTTTGTTCAAACATCGCAACATCTTTATTAAGCAAATAACATTATAAATAAAAAAGTGCATAGAAAAATTAAACAGGTTTAGAAATATGTATACAATTATTTACAAACTCAAGGGTTTATTTGTACAAGGTAACAAAGACACGTTTAAAGTCCACACATATTTTCTAATTTTTATGTCTTTTACACTTTTATACTTTAAAATAACCCTACTATATATTTATATATAATAACATACAGCTTTCTGAACAGACTCTGGGAGCGACCGTCCTGATCACTTCAGGATTTGACTAGTGCTTTGCATCCTTCATTACACACACACACACAGAAACACACTCTCTCACACACATACGCACGCACTCACACACACAGGCCAGCTCTGCAGACCAATAAAACCAGGCTAGTCTTTCATCCTCTTATTTTTTTTTGTTTTTTGCAGTATTCCAAAAAGTCCATCTGAACCACTGAGGTAGAATCCTTGAAAGCAGTTGGGAGTGACTTTCTTGTTTTGCGAATGGATGATTGACATGAAAATCTGGGCTCCATCCTAGTGATTGGATGTGCAGAAGGGTAGTGGGGGGCGGGGAGGGGGAACACTTGGTCCTGTCACAGGAGACCCTCTAAAGGGATTGTAAATGGGGGTGGTACCATGACAACCGTGTGTGTGTGTGTGGGCTGGGGGTAAACTGCTCACAAACTGACTCACTGGGGGGGGGATTCTAAAGGTGTCAGAATTCTGTCCAGGAAAACTCAAGAAGAACAAATTAAATAAATAAAACTATTTTTAAAAGACCTGCTTTAGAATCATTTGTCCATAAATCACCACCAACATCTGACCTGAAGTACGATTCAAGTAAAAGAAAACAAGGATGAAGAAATGCAAAAAGAACATCAAATCTCACGGACACTCCCAAGACGTCTGCCTTTACGCGCAGTCCCAAACTCTGCACGGAAACACGAATAAATAGGGAGGAATTTGAACCGCTCGGCCTCAACATCGCCAAGAACAGCCACACAGAACAATGGGTTGCCGTGGCAACGTCTAGACCTCTCTCAGGAGAACGGGGGGGTCCGAACAGGGGGGCTGAACGGGACCAGCTGAAGGCCCCGGGGCCAGGCCAGGGCCCTGGATCACAGCCGGGCTGTGGTCGCCAAACGCCCACGTACAAGGGGTGGGGTGGGGGGGGGCTGCTACCGGGCAGCAGAGACACTGCAGGGGGTCCGGGACCAGAGGACCAGAGCGCCTAAACAAGGTCACTATACAGAGTCGACACAAAGGGCGGGGCTGATAGATTAGCGTTTTTACACACACTGCATCGGCGACAAAACGATTTTGAAAAACGGCAACTTCCGCATTTGCGCGACACGCAGATAACTCGATTATTGACATAACGTTAGTACGAGTAAAAAACAAAACAAAGACTGAAGTGCAATCTAGAAGGTCCACTGCTCAACGCGCGTGACTGAAACGTGATGTTAGTAAGGTTCATGATCTGAATTAACGTGTGAACAATATTGATTTCTAAGGGGGGGGGGGGGGGGGGTCTTCCGAACTTTGCC
>JAOTIX010000008.1:14103824-14120383 GCA_027123715.1 Gaidropsarus macrophthalmus
AGTGTCGCAGCAGATTAGTGCATTTAGACAGCCACGTGTGTTCCGTTTGAGTTGATATTAACCGTCATCGTGTTCAAACCTGACATGAACATGAAATGAGTATTGAAATTATAACGGATGCACTTGTCCCAAACACAACTGAACACCCCTGGAACATCTGGCGTGTTTCACTACAGGAGATGTCACAATGCAAGGCTGCTCTCCTACCTTGAAGTCCACTCTGATCTTATGAGTCGGTTCCGAGGGCTCCTGGTCTCTCTGCTCGAACCCATGGGCCAGGGCAGCCAGGACGCTGGGCGGAGTCTCCTCCTGGGCCACCTGCAGGCAGCCAATCAGACAGAGACATGTCAGACCTCTGGTCACCTTCAGCCAGGCTCTATTGAGCCACCAGAAGTATGTAGTTCAGTTAAGTTAAGTTGCTTTATTTGTCACACACACACAAGGTACAGTGAAATTTGACCTCTGCATCACCTGCATGGCAAAACACATGCGTGCGCACACACGCGCACACACACATTGTGCAGGGAGCAGTGGGGGGTTAGGTGCCTTGCTCAAGGGCACTTCAGCCGTGGATGTTGAGAGTATGCATGTGCAGTAGTATGTAGGGGAGCACAGCAGCGCATCACTGACCATGCATACACCATAACAACATCATGCACCACAGGCTGTTTTCACAACATGCCCCAGCGTCATGGCAACAGAGCGGCGCTGAAGCACCGCGGCGTGATAGGCTCACCTTGTCGGCCTTGCGTCGGGCCGGGGTGACGCGGTGAGCGGTGGACCTGCGGTGACGGACCTCTTCGTCCGAGATGTCCCCGAGGAAGCCCTCCAGGGACACGAAATCTGGGGGCGCAAACCGGTGGGTTACTGGTAAACCGTATGGCTGTGAACCAGACACTATGGTGGTCTGATGGAGGAGAGACGCGGCCCAGAGGACCAATGACCCCACGCTGCGGGGTGACCTGTAACTTTAAATACAACAACCATGCCTGCAGGATTCATCTCATTTTACTACGGGACAATTTAATGATTTACAGGTCATGGATTAGGATTGTTAGACTTTAACCTCAAACAGACTTCCCGTCTTGTGACTTATTAACTACATTGACACGAGGGGTTAATTACCTGCCTTGATTAAAATGTGAAATGAATTCACATGTTAAAAAAAGCTTTTATTAACCGTCACGATGAAAATGATCATGTGATTCAACTACCTTGAATAAAAGGGATCATTACCAAGCTTGATTAAAATTATGTGAATTAACTACCTTCATTCAAACGTTGGGTCATGTTGCCTAACTGGCTTGATTAAAATATTGAGTCATGTGATTCGTTAGCGACCTTGATTAAATGGTTGGGTCATGTGACTTGTTAGCTACCTTGATTAAAACGAGGGCCGTGGCCCCTCCTCCTGGCCGGAGAGGTGGAGCTGGGCACAGCCTTGAGGTCCAGGTCCGAGTCGTAGTCCAGCAGGTCGAAGTAGATGCGGGGCTTGACCACGCGCTTGGGCTGCTTCCTGACGGACAGGCTCTGGCCGTCGCCAGGGAGACCTAACGGGGATCCGCCCTCGTCGCCCTCCTCGTTGCTGGAGTGTCCGGCGCTCAGCGAGGCGCGCCTGCGTTTGGACGGACCTGGGGGAGGGGGGGGAGGGCGTTAGGGACCTGAGGGCTCTGCGGTGGTTCCAGCCATGAGGTTGATTATGAAAACACCAAAAAGGAAAAGAAGATCACCTTTCGGAACTATTTTCCCACTCAGGCGCCGGGCCTTCCTCTCCTCGATCTGATCACATCTCTTGTACCTTCCGGTTGAAACGGTGAGAATTAGAAACCCCTCGATGTACACTTGCAGCGAATAGAGTTTTCTGGTATTTTCTAGAGCTCAGACGTTTGGCTTTGAGATTATAGGAGTTAAAGGCAAACGGCGTAGACTTACACACAACACTGGCGCTTGGTGTTGGGCCCGCCGAACTTGGGCTTGTCCAGACAGTTGATGCACTTGCCGCAGTCGTCCTCGTGGTTGCACCCTTTACAAATCCCGCACCTCTTAGACCGGTAGCCAAACGGACCCAGGCCTTTACGCTTCACGAAGCTCGACGGCTTCCGGACTTTGGTGACCTTCTGGTCCGACAGCGCGGGGCTGTCCGACTCCGACGGCGAGCCGACGTCTACAAGAAAACAAAACAAAAACGCGTTGGAACCCCGTGGTGATGTCATCCCGTCTCACAGAGCTGGGGCGGTGGGCCCCCGTACCTTTGGTCACGTCCGACGGGGAGATCCCGGTCCTCTCGTGGAGCGGCAGGGCGCTGAGCCGGGGGATGTCGTCAGGCACCAGGGCCCGGGGCTGGCCCAGGACCACCGCCGCCGCCCGACACACATGCTTGATGCGCGGCCCGCCCGCCCGGCGGAACTCCTGGCACAGAGGAGACCCCATCTGGGGCTGGGAGAGACCGCACAGCCAGTGTTGGGATGGATACTTTTAAAATGTAATCAGTTACAGAATACACGCTCTAAAGTTTAATTTGTAACGTATTCCATTACTCCATCCAAGTACTGTAATCTAAATAGTTGGATTACTTAAGCGCTGTTTTACAATCAATTTTATCAAGTGTGAATCAAACTACTATTTCCAAGTTTGTAAGACTCATTGGTGATGTCAGCAAAAAAGACTTTAAGACTTTATTATAGGATAAACTGGAACATTATACATGTTGTTAATGTACAAGATTATCTCGCAGAAATATTACAAAAATCCCAGAAGTTCATATAAGAAGGAATCTAAAAGGAACCCCTTAAAATGGACAAAGTAACTGTATTCTGAATACCACTCAGTGAAGAGGCAACTGTAACAGTTACTCGTATTTTGTATTCAGAATACGTAATCCAGAATACATTCAGTTACTTCCCAACACTGCGCACAGCACACCATGAACACCCAGGCCCTCCCTGGAGCCCGCTGCGTTCTGACGGGGGACCATGTGATGCACTCCCTCTCATCGGGGGTTCCTACCTGTCCGAGGGGCACCTCTATCTTGACGGGGACGGGGTCTTCCGGCTGGTCCTTCCGCTTCCTCCTGCGTCTCTTGGAGGTCACGTCTCTGGACGCGGTACCGGTCGGGCCTGACAGGAGCTGCAGCGTGGGGAGATACGTCACCCCGTTAACTGCAGGCTTCAGGAGAGAGACGGCAGCATGTTGTGCTGGCAGAGCGACGCGGTCTTACCCCGGAGGATTTGAGCTGTTTCTGTTGGTCGATCTTGATGAGCTGGACCTTGGCTTTCTTTAGGAGGTTGAACATGCGGCGATTTGCCCCGGTGAGGCGCATTTTCTGAGACGCTCCCTTCTCCTCCGACTCCGGATGGTCGCATCCTTCTGCACCGCCAAACTCGTATGCAGGCAGTTCTGTAAACAGAGAAACAAACGCACCTTTAATGGACGGTGCTACTGAGCCTGTTGGCCTGTATATTTAACACTTTTTCTACATAGTTTGTTGTCTCCACCAAGTCAAATTGCTCATTGGTGTAAAACCGTTTTTGCCAATAAATCTTTTCTCAGATTGTGATTCTACGTGACCCTGTGGGGCTGTACTCACCCGTGGGCTCCTCCTTCCCGGCGAAGTCCTGCGGGACGCCGTCACTGAGCGTGAGCAGCTTGGAGCTTCCCGTTCTGACGCACACCGACACCTTCCTCACCACGCCGGGGCTGTCCAGGTCCTCGATCTTCAGCTTGGACTTGGCCTTCTCCGTGTGCGTGGTTCTCTGCCGGAGGCTGATGCTCTTCACCTCGTCGTCCAGGCCCTCGGCCAGGTCCACCGGCGGCTGGGGGGGTCTCCGGAAGACCTCTGGCGCCGCCTTGGCCTTGCTTCGAGGAAGTCCCGGGTGCATCTCCTTCAGCCGCTTGTAGATCTTGAGGTGGGCCGCCTGCTTGTTAAACTTGGACCCCCGCTTCTTCTTCTGGACCATCGGGGTGCTCCTAGGCGGAGAGGGGGGCGGCAGTTCGAATGGATTGGACGAGAAGGTATTCTCAAACTTGTTCTCCGCAGGCTTGGCGAGGGCGTACACTTCCTCTCCAGACTCGGCGGGCACGTGCCACTTGAAACTGGGGTTCCTCAGGAGCGACCTCCTCTTTTCAGACTTTGCAGATTTCTTCCCGAAGATGAATTCCCCACCGATGTCCGGGCTGTCGTCCAGCCCCTGAATGGAGAACAAATCCACATCGAGGTGGGCGTCTCCTACAAGGTCTTCTTCTTCCTCTGGCAGGTCTGGAGACAGCTCTATCTCCGCTTCGTCATCCTGTCTCTTCACCGGGCGCACCGGCAGGCCCAGCTGAAAGCCTTTCTTCGGGGAGTTCCTTCGCGGAAGAACGGACATGCCAGCGTCATCCATGAACCTTTGCGGGGTCTTGATGACCCGGGAGGAGCGGGCACTGACCACGGGCATGATGAAATGTTTGATGTTTTTGAGGAACTTAGTTTTCCCGGGCTGAGCGTCGAGCACATCCAACTGCGCGTCATCGACCAACGTGTCCGTCTCCTCCTGCTTCAACTCCTCTTTGTCAAACACCATTTCTACAATTTTGGATAGTTTCTTAGATTGTGCTTTGGACCTTTTGGAGCCAAGCATCTTAAGACCTTTCTGCTGCCTTTTAAACTTTTTATGCACTCCAATTAACTTGGAGCGTGAGGACAGTGTGGACAAAGCAGTGGTGAGGGGAACCTCATCGAACACCTCTGTGTTTTCGCTGATGGGGTCTTCAGGAAACGCAACATCAGAAAGCGCTTGCCTCCTGGACTTGGGCTTTTGTTTTGGACGCTGTCCAATTAAACTTCTCCTTCTCTTTTTCCCCGGTTTGATCGATTTCGTCGGCAAACATGATTTCTGAGGACCAATCGCTGGCGGTTCTGGTAACATGGCGGCTGACTCTTGATGATCAATGGGGAGAGTTTCAGGTTCCTCTTTCACTACTGGGAGGAGGTCCCCCTCCGCCAGCGGCCCGGTGTCTTCCTGTACGTCGGGCGGTGCACACTCAATGGGTCCAGAAGCAGCGGCCTCCTGTACCTGAGATGGAGCATTTATGCTTTCAGCGGCGTGCGCATCAGGGTCATCCACCGTGGTCGCCTCGACGTTGGAGAGGATTTCCGGCAGAGCAGACCTCTTTCTCTTTCTCATGGAGAACTTGGTTTTCCGCCTCCTTGCTTTGGGCTGCAACGACTTGACCTGCCCACTCATCTGCGGTTTCACCTCATCCATCAGAGTCTGCTCAGGAAGTACCGTTAGATTGGGAGGGGGGTCATCGGGATTCTGGGAAGATTTTTCAGAGACATCAGATTCAGCGACAGCAGCTTCAGACACAGTAGCTTCCGGAACGACAGCCTCAGGGACCACGGCCTCAGGGACCACGGCCTCTGGAACTACAGCCTCTGGGTGGGGTTGGGAGTGGTCATCAGACAGAGCCTGATCGGGGGGGACTTCTTGGGGTACATTAGAAGATCGGCCTTCAGTTGAAGCGGCATTAGAATCGTCAACCGTAACTTCTGGCTTACTTTTATCATCTGTACTGGATCTTGGTCGCCGCTTGGGAGTCGCTGACTGCTTGGGGCCGCTGGACTTTCTGGGTGGACTGGTGAGGTTGGGCGGTCTCTTCCTCAGTCTGGATGTGGGTGCTTCTGGCTCCTCCTCACACGCGTGTTTCTCCTCCTTGACTTTAACTGATTCTTTAACGTCATCCTCTTTCTCCTCGATGATGGGACTGGCATTCTGAATTAAAAACGACGGCTTAGAGCTTTTATGTTTACCGGGCGAGGAGACCTTCCTGATCTGAAGAGGAGGGACCTTCCCGCAGTCTGCTTTGGCGCCCTCTTGGGAATTGGAACGAGATGTTTGCTCCGCTTCGCCTTCCCCCTGTAACAAGCACTTCTCCTCCAGCGGCACGGCAGAGTTCGGCGGGGAACGTTTTTCACTGTTCGCTTCTTTTTTGCTCTTTTGTGAATCAAAATCAGCTGCATCTACATCTACCTTTTTGGCTGAACCGACTAAACATGTAATGACACCGCCGTCAGAAAGCGTGGAGGAATCCACATCAGGCCTCATCTTCGGCTCCGGTACTGGAATGGGTATTTCAGAGTCGTATGCTTGGCTTTCGCCTTTCACCAGTGTGAGAGTCCAGACAAATTTGCTCCTCTTTTTCTTTCGAGCTATCTTTGACGGGATGTCCAATTTGGGATTTCTGATCCGAAACAATTTAAATCCTGGTATTCTCATTTCCCCCTTGTCTGACAACACCTCCTCCCCAGCATCATTAGCTACCTTACTGGGTAATGCAGATGATTTATCATCAGCGTCTGGCACGCTGATGTCCTTGTTCAGCCTCTTGCTTTGCCTCAGTCCTTCCCTCCCACGCAGAGGTTTGGCCTGGCCCGTCCTGGAAACCCTTAACGTGGACTCCGCCATGCTAACTTTGTTTGGACTCAGATTTTCTGGTTCAATTACACAATCTGTGGCCGTTTTCAGGGCCAGGTTTCTGGCTCTGCTTCTCTTGCGCACCGGTTTATCCCCGTCCGTGTTTTTCACCGGGCTCTTCTTTGATTTCTGCATGAATTTATCAACATTGGAATCGGGTTCAATTGCTACACCCTCGGGCGCTGGATTAGGTTGGTCATCTGGGTTTGCCTCCTCTATTTGGTCATCCACCTCCACTTTGGCACAATCCCCGAGGCCAGGGACTGTGGTCTTGGAGGCAGACCTCCCGCGCCGCCTGGCAGGCTCAGCGTCTTCCCCGGTGTTGTGTCCATCGTTCAGCGGCTCCGTTTTTAATTTGACGTGAGCACTGGAGATCTGGCCACCTTGCATCTCTTCAGCTTTTTGCTGATCCTGAAATCCTTTAATCTTCAACTTTCTCATGGATTTCCCCTTTTCGCCTTTAACCTTCTTCTTGGCCATCAACTTGATAGTAATCCGTGGGGAAGTGATAGAGGCTCCATTTTTTGTGGACTGTCTCTCCTTAGCATTTTTCCCTTTGGGACATTTCCTGCCATCCTTGGCTGGCTCGGTGTCAGCCAACAAGGTGTATGGCTCCAGTGCAGAGTCTACATTGTTCTCAGGGTCTGGAATGGAAAGCCCAACCTCCACCGCGCCCTCGTCAGGTGGTGGCTTCTCTTTCTGCCTCTTAGATTTGGTGCTGACCGGATCCCCTAGAAAACAGAACACAATACCAACATATGAGACTGTGCACTCATGGAACCAATCAGAGGGCAGTTTAGAAGAAATTCCAAACGTGCAATATGTATTTGCTATCTGCAGGTTCAAACACGTGTGTAATTGTTCATTTCAATATGTTGCGTACCTTTAGTAGGGTTCTTTCGTGACCGCAAGGGTCCTTTATAGCCCTTTCTTTCAGCTTCAAACCCTCTGAAGTCATCACCCTGGAAACAACAGAGAGCAATGAAAACGCAAAATAACCGTATACACACACACACACAGTAGAATGTTAATCCTTATGGGCAGGATAAACTCCTATAGCTGATATTGTGCAACAGCACAGTAATTAATGGGGGTCAAAATACAGAACTCATATCAGCAAGACTGACAATGCTATACAAGTTTAACGATTTTGATAAACACCACCAAATCAAAAGCGTTTTCATTTTCGAGTCGGTTTCTTATCATATTACCTTAAAGGGTGTTTGGTATATTAAGGTACTACATGTGATTTACATTTATAAACATATATTTGCACACATTAAACATGCACATTTTCATTCATACACACATTCTCCCTCTTACAAAAACATCAATGCAGTAGTATGGGGCTACAGTCCTACCTAACGCGGCCATAAATGAATAAATAAATGAATGGCTGAATCATGCCAGATTCATTTCCAATGCAATATGATAATGACATGAAATGAAATGTCATAATGCACTCGAAGATGTTATTTAACCCACGCATTTAAAGAATTCCCTCCAATTCAGCAGTTGTAGCATATGTGCGCGGCCTGGAAGCACAGTGTCCGTGTATATGTGGTCCTAACAAGCATATAGCGCATAGGCACGAGGCACTACATACATGTAACACAATGCATGAACGACGTAGGCACACTGTGTTTTTAAGCGTGAAGTCAAATGTTTATGAACTAGCAACTAACGCCAGCCCTTCCCCCTCCACCGAATCCATTTAAACAATCTGCTCTGGCCAAGCGAGCTAATGTTGGCTACATACAGTAGCTCTTAAACATAGCTTGGTAGACTACAATGCACCCCTTTATGTAACCTTGCACAGTCGGGGATGGGGACATGCATGTTATCCTTATGAAGTGGTGACTAGCATATCTTACACCTGGACATGGAGTCTGAGAGGGAAACCACTCGCGGTAGCTTCTGCCTGGGCTGCAGGTCCTCGGCTCTCCACTTCTTTGTGTTGGCTAATGTTAGCGGCTAACTACTTTAGCTGAGGAGACCGTAACGGGCCTGTGCGTACTGATGATTTATAATACCATAAGTACCACATACGTGTACAAACTATCGTACTTCGTACATTGCTTATTTTAAAAACACGTTGTTCATCAAACCGCGGTCTAAGGTTGCAGCCAAAAAATGAGAAATAGTTGAAACATTAACGCTAGCGAACTTAATTTCCGTCCCCTGGAACCAAGCATGTGTTAAGGTGCGATCGCGTATTAAATGGCCCGCATAGGAGTGAAACCTCACTTTGCATTTATAAATACATAGCTAATCATCCCTGAGTGCAGCACTGGGTCATGATCTCCGGCAGGGCCAGCCTGTATGAAGCGCTAGCTTGACGAGCTGGAGGCTCCGGTGGACATTAGCGGATGATGTTGACATTTCTGCCTAGTAGTCACGACGTGAGGGGACACCACTCATTCACACCACACGTTCATACGTCATGTGGAAGTAAATAAGTAAAGGTACTGACTCCTGAGTGGGTTTGGGACCTCACCTCTTCACTCCCACTCGAGCTGTACCCCGCCTGGCCGAGGCGCTTGTGGTCCGCCTCTATGCCCAGCAGGCGCCAGTGAGACGGGTCTTCGTTTAACGCGAGGAGCGGCGGTGGGTTGGTGGGCCTCGGGCCTCCGTGGGTCACATCCTCCAGTTCTGGTCCCGATCGCCCCAGTTGCCATCGTTTGTCAGAGTGCAGACGACTGCGAGAATACCGAGGCCGACCGGGGAAACGACCCCTAGCCGCGGCAGTACCGCCCTGGCCTCCCACGGCAGCCGCGGTTGCTGGTCCGCATCCCGCCGCCGCAGCCGCCATCATTTCTTCAACAACAACACGGAGAGCTAGCAGTCCGAGGATACGCAAGAGGGAAGGCGGGAGATGGGCGGGGGGGCGCGCAATGCTGCATGGGAGAGTGAGTTTTTTCTAGTGTAAACAAAAAGAATAATCCCATATTTAGTTACGGCTAATTATTGTGTTGCATGATTAAACAAATGGCATGTTATTGTGTATTTAAAAAAAAAACCAAAAACACTAGAGTGAATCATAGAACTGCAAAGATTCAAGATTATTTGATTGTCATATGCACAGCAATTACAGAGCAGTCACTGGCAATGAAATTATTTCGTCTTGGCCTCCTCCAACAGTGCAATATGAAAAAATATATAAATTAAAAAAAAAAGAAAATATAAGAAAATACAAGTGTAAGTAGCCTACAAAATGTTGGCCTGCAAATGTTGGTTCTTCACAATAAAACATTGTAAAAAATAAAATAAAATAAAAAAAAAAGTACTTTTTCAAACGCTGAATCATTTTCAGGAAATCGTAGCATTAACCAAAAATCAACCCTCCACTTTAGACCTAATGGCCCGTCTTATTTGGTTGAACTGGTAAGGAAAACGATACTATTGATAATAACAAGGTTTTATTAAATCAACGAAAGCGCCTATCACCTCTCTGCTTTTTAGCATTCCCTTTCGTTTTCATGCCGTCCCAAAATTAGCTCAAAATGTGCTCTATTAGAATTATTATTATGCTCCAGTAATTATATGATCCATGGTATCTTTTTTGTTATGTTGTATTGTATGGAAGCCATGGAAGCCCATTCCCGCTAGTAACCAAAAAAAACGACAACCTCATTGTAAGTCATAATTATGAGATAAAAAGTCAAATAAAAAGTCAAAACTTTTTTTTTTGTCGCTATCTGTTTCCGCCACGTCACGTGGAAGGCGGACTACCACTTCCGTGTCGAACTCGTCGTTCCAGCACCAGATATACAAGGAAGTGTGAAGATTTAGTAAACACAGTAATTGGTTGTCAACCACACTTATTCCTTATCCAGCTTAAACCCGTGAACAGAAGTATAATACATTAATTAAAAAGCCGTCTTTTGATCGGCATCTCGGTGAGTTTGTACCGTTTGTGGGGCGATGCCATTGTTGTCTATCCAGGTTATCCCAACAGAACGTTATGTTGTTTATTTTTCTTTAAATACCACCATTCTCAGCCTGGTTATTTCATCGTCTAGCTTAAGGAGGGTTTCTTGTTTGCTGTCAATATGTACCCCTTACTCGGATTTGTTGTTTGATTTAAAAAAAATCGCTTTTATTTTTTTTCGTGTACCACTTTTCAGAACACGCCATAAGATGAACCTGGAAAGAGTCTCCAATGAGGATAAACTCGGACTGTGCAGAAAATATTATTTAGGTAAGTCATTGTTTCACCATTTTTCCTACTTGTCGAAATTGCACACCTCTGTGATCCCTGCCCTGCCTTCCCTCTGTGAAATGGGAAGTAATGGGAGAACACATGACCTCATGAAAGCTTTTATTGTGTGTCACATTTTTTCACACTGGATACGGTTATGATCGTTTTTGCTTAATATATTTAGAAGTAATAATGGTGATGTGCATCCTTAGAACTCGTTCACATTATGTGTTGTTTTAGGATTATCCTTACACCTTATCCTGCATATTAATGAATGTGCTGTTTTTAGGGGGGTTTGCTTTCCTACCCTTCCTCTGGCTGGTAAATGTTGTCTGGTTTTTCCAAGACGCCTTCATGAAGCCAGCCTACACAGAACAACCTCAAATTAAAACATGTAAGTGTCAACTCTGCATATGCATTAAATGACAAAGTACTCTAAGTATATTGTTGTACATAAGTTCTTATGCATGTTGTATGTCTTATCCCAGACCATATCGTTTAGCCTACGTTATGTAGCCATTTTTATGAAGGTGTTAAAACATCTTAAAAAAATGGTAATGTTGTACATACATCTGACCTCTGAAGGCGGGATATGAGAGAAGTGAAGAGGAGGTTCTAATGCGTGTCATTTCCTGTCCCAGATGTAAAGCGGTCAGGCCTGGGATTGGCCATCTGGGTGGCTGTGCTGACCACATGGATATCCATATATCAACACTACCGTTCTCAGTGGGGGGAAGTGGGAGATTACCTTTCATTCACCATCCCACTTGGCATTCCCTAAAGCTATTTTATGTTGGCCGACAAATGGCCCATTACAATGCTCTCATTAACTATAAATATGGGTCCTATGTGTGCAGATTACACTATTGATCAACATGAATATTGCAGTATGTAACTGGAAGTGGACAGTTGCTCGATGCAATGACTATTATTTCCAAAAGTTAGATTACTACGACCACTTTCCAACCGCTTTTATTTTGTTAAATCAGTGTTTTTGTTTTTGATGGCCCACTTTGTTTTGTACTTGCAGAATACCAGTGAATAAATGTAGATACAATGTTTGTTTTATTTGCCTGTTTGAAAAAAGATGAATTCGATAAGCAGCCATCAGTGTGTCGGCCAACAACCACCTTGACCAATCAAGTGTGATTGTCTGTAATCCAGTGCCTAGCATGCCAGCAGAAGTCTTCTAAAGCATCTGTCCACACAGGCGCCTGTTGTGAAACTCAACCCTGCTGGACATCTCCACCTCCGAGCCAAAGTCAGGGACATTTTTAGGCATGAGTTAAGGCCTGTGACGGCTCTGTATCCATGCTTTATGTTCCCGGAGGTACTTTAAAACATTTGGACACAATAGGTCAAAGTTGTCAGCAGGTAGGAACCATATGACGTTGTGATAAAGTTATCTGCCTATCTATTATACCCTAGCTCTTTGATGACTATCTAAGACTGATCTAATGTCAACAATCACAAAGGCCTAACATATACACATAAGATTAGACTGGCCTATGATCGAGCAAATATAGAATTGTGGGACACCAAGGTCAGACGTATTATTAGTCTCAGACATTCATTTCATTCCAAACATTTCTGTTTCCCTTCATGTTCCCAACTATTTGGACGAGGTGGGAGAAAGCGAGAGGGCTTTAATGGCACGTGCTCGGCCACGTGAGCCCCCCCTGTGCCTGTCGCTCTGCCATGGTCGCCTCATAAAGAATGTATTTATGTAGGCCTACACACACGCACACACGTGCGCGCACGCACGCCAGTACACGATCCTCTACAGAATATTGCAAAAAACAATATAATAAAATGCTGTCATCTATTGGCACTGGATTGATCAACACCAGAGATAAGCCTCCATTCTTCAGCTCATTTATCTTATTATCCTCCGACAGCTGCATATCTGCCTAGACAATGGGCTGCATGTGAAATACCCACGGGAGGGGATTCTCATAATTGGTCCACCAGAGAATCAAGGTGCCCCACACAGACTCCCACATTTATTATGTAAGCCGAATACTGGACCCACCCATCGCTGGAGCGGGGCCCAGTTTCAGACGGCGGCGCCAGAAGGACAGGTCCCGGTGTCTGCCAACACATTGCTGGCTGCCGCTGGTATTTCCTAACGGGAAGTGTCAACGCATTGCGTCCAGGATTACGCGATGACCATCACCCTCATAGGGGAGGGTCTTCCGACTCCTGACAGTGCGCACATTAAATAGCAGGGTGGGAAGTGGACGCTCCTAAAAGTGAGAGCAGAACGGATACAGGACCCCCAAGTGGAAGTTCTGCAGCTTAGCACAGACCACAGTGACGTCACCTTGTGGATAAGATGGACTTCGTTCTCCCTGCCACTCTCCCCGCTACTGGGATCTCATGGGAGAAGTTCTTGCCTCCTCTGATCCCGCGGTTGAATGGGGTCTATGGACAAACCTCGGACTTGCTTATTCCAGAAACCCAGTCGCCAAGTTCGACCCAGGTAGGTAGAACCCCTCCATCCACCAGGACAGCCGACACCTCGGATAAAAATAGACAAGGAAACCCGCAAGACATTTAAAATCAAAACGACATAAAGTAACATAATCAGTGATGATCCGTTGTGTGGGCAGGTTAACTGTGACGCAAGTGGGTTCAGAGTCAACGTGGACGTGAAGCTCTTCAGCCCAGAAGACCTCCTGGTGAAGGTCAGCGGGGACTTCGTGGAAGTCCAAGGAAAGCACGAAGAGAAAAAGGTTTGGACTTTGGGGTCATATTTTTCATCACTTCGATTGTAGGTTATAGGAAACACGACACCAAGTGAACCCGGAGTCCACTAGACCCATGTGGTTCTAAACCAGGTCCACGTTTGTGTGTGTGTGCTTGTTGTAGAAGGATGGGTCCGGGACCATGACGCGACAGTTCAGCCGCCGGTACCGTATCCCGGAGGGAGTGGACACCATGGCGCTGGAATCCGCCGTCTCTCCGGAGGGGGTCCTCGTTATTTTCGCTCCCATGCTGCAGATCCAAAGCTAGACGCGTCTCCACACGGGAACGACAACACATCCCTTTTCTTTTGGAAAAGGACATCATGCGTTTATATTTCACATGGGCAAATTATCAACAGTTTGCTGTGACAGTAGGTTTTTTCCTGGCATTTTTCAATATTCCAACTCGACAATTGTATATATTAGCCAGCGGTTATTTATTTTCATGTTCTAAAAACGTTAGAGTTATTGTAAATATAATGTATTCACAACTTTTAATTGGCCTTACCGTGCAAATGATGCCACATATTGTTGGACAATAAGAACAAATAGACATGTTTCAGAAGTTGTACATTTTAATTGGCATTTGTCAACTGTATAAATACATGATACAAAGCACTCCAAATATGACATTAAAACAAAAATACTCAAAGTCTTCAAGTTACTTCACCCTCTGGTGGGAATTCCTCCAACAAGGAGTCCACCTGACTGAAAGAGAAGTTCTGGACGGTTAGAAATGAGCGACTGTTTACTCAGTGTTGTCTGTCTGGAACATCAAGACAGACATGATGTAGTAGCCAGTGATAAAGCACGCTGGGATCTCCATTTAAAGGCTCTCCGCAGGTTCCTCACCTTATTTGGTCCTTCACCCATGTCCTCTGCGTGCGTAGAACTCGCAGTAAACTATCGTCTTCAAACTCCTCTCCATCGGAATCTAAACAAGCATTACGATTAGGATCGAGAACCATTTGTTTGTTCTTGAGTTGGAACAATTTGTTCTTGGATTGGAGGGAAGACTGAGCTTGCGTTCAACCTCCCACACACACATTATATACGTGTGCATATATAGTGCTTCTGCATGATGCAGCCCACGCTGGCAACACGTTTCTCACCACAGTCCCCACGTCCTGTGGAATGTGTGGAACTATTTGCATCCATAACATCCTTGGCAGTCAGCAGCATGCTAAAGGGCAGCGCTCCCCCCCTGCTGGGTGCTCACCCTCAGCCTCCTGGAGCAGCTGTGACACGACCTCCGCAGGGCTCCGGGGGCTGGCGTCAGGCCCCGGGGGTCCCGGCGGAGCAGGTGGGGCGCGCCGCCGGGTGACGGAGGAGGAGGAAGATCCCCGCGGGGGGAATAGGACCTCGGACACGACCTGTTCGTCGGAACATCAGAAAAGTGATTTGAATTAAGTCAATATCAATGTCAACCAATCACATTCAGTGTGATTAAAGGGGAGGTTCGGAATTCTACGCAGGACCTAATTTCCAAGTTAGCCCGTGTGTTATCATTGGAGACAAGTTTTTTTTTTGCGACTTTTTTTTGCGACTTGCGCTAGCCTAGCACCAGTGAACTGTGCAACTAGAAGGACTGAATGAAATGTGTTGAAAACGTCTCCAATGATAAAGAACACACTGGCTAACTTGGAAATGAGGTCCTATGTCCAAAATTCCAGACTACCCCTTTAAGGGCAATACGACGGACCTGTCTCAAAGCCTGGTGGACAGGAGATGGGGCCGGTGGTGTCCACTCGTCTTTGCTCTGGGACAACCTTTGAGGGGTCGATGCCACCATCCTGTCGGGGCGGGGCCTTGAGCCCCCCGCCGCCGGAGGGCCCGGCCTGTCTCCAGCAGGTCGTCTGCAGCACAAAGAACAGGAAGTATATAGAAGGCATCATGTCACAGCTCATGTGGTTCCACCAGCCACGGCGCAGCCTCGCACCTGGACCGCTTCATCTTCATCTTCCTGTCGGCCATCTGCTCATTCTCAGAGCGCTTCGTCTCAGAGCTCCTCTCCTCCTTCCTGGAGTCTGAGGAGCTGGCCGGGGGACACGACTCCCGCTCCCCGACCGCTCGAAGGTTCGGTTGGGAATGTTTTGTGGAGATGTTGGGCTGCGTGGTTGAAGGAGCTGATGGGACCGGGCCAGGGGAACCATCCCAGAGACATGGCTCCATGGCTGCCTGCTGGGTGGAGGCGGGTTGGCTGGGCGGAGGATAGGGAGTGGACACGGACAGGGCGTCCAGTCCACACACTTCTGTATTTCCGAGTTGTGAACCGAGGAGGGCAAACGGCGCCGTTCCTTGAGGTGGTCCCGGTTCCTGGTTTGTCGTCTGCTGCTGGAGAGGAAGAGGAGGCCCAATGAGAAGCTGCAAATAAAAAGCACATTTATTCAAAACAAGAGTTATGCGTGTGAGTTTATACCTGATGGTCCACGCCGCCACTGACTGCTGCCTGGGGGAGACCCGGGCTCTGCCAGGCTGAAGGTGGCTGGGGTTGACCATGGCTCTGCAAGGCTGAAGGAGGCTGGGTGAGAACATGGATCTGCGAGGCTAAGGGTGGCTGGTGGAGGCTGGGGCTTTGCCAGGCTGAAGGTGGCTGGGTGAGAACATGACTCTGCCAGGCTGAAGGTGGCTGGGTGAGAACATGACTCTGCCAGGCTGAAGGTGGCTGGTGGAGGCTGGGAAACGGTTGTGAGAAGGGCTGGGGACAGTGCCTGGCCTGCTCCATCTTCCTCCTCAGCCGCCATTGGAAAAGGATGTCTTCTTCTGGGCGTTGGCGACTTCCGAAGGAAGTGACCATGTCACTCATCTGAGATGGGCCACCAGTGGGTGAGGCAGAGCTTGGGTTATCTGTAGGTTCACACAGAGAACTCTACTTAGCAATACCGTATAACACACCGTAGAATGAATACAGTGGAACATAATGCAGTAGAACATTCATAAAACAGTACAACAAGTAGAACATGTATAATCATTCTCGGTTGAGGCTTGGGTTGCGGCTTACACATGGTTGACTCCATCAGTCTAGAAGATAAGGGTCTTGGGACCGGCTCATGCACACTGACGGGGGATAACTCGGGGCCACCCAGACCCTCAGAGCTGATGACGAGGGAGCCACTGCTGACTGAGCTTTCACTGGGAGGGAAACAAAAAGATTATACA
>JAOTIX010000008.1:15502494-15526984 GCA_027123715.1 Gaidropsarus macrophthalmus
GGAGGGATCGGGCAGGGGTGTGTGGCTTTACCAATGCTTGGAGGTAGGGAGGGGCAGTTCCATCAACTGCCTTGTATGCACACACACACACACACACACACACACATACCCACAGCACCCCCTCACACACACACACACACAAAAAAAAAAAAAACGAGACCGTTCTATAGTAGCCTGCCCTAACAGAAGTAACCTAAATATCATAGTTTTTTTTATTGAACAGTTGAAAATGTTTTTGAGCCCCACTTTAAAAAGTATAACAATAATATTATTTTAAGATATGAGGGTAGACCTATCTTGATTACGTTCAATAAAATCTAAAATATTTCTGATCATTACCGGGGACATTAACAACCGACCGTGAAATGTCTGATCCTGGAAAATAATCATGACATGTTATTGAGAAAACAATAAAATCACAATTTGTAGGACAGCTTTTGACATTATGATAATTCAGGGACATTCAAAGAAATGACAGCGCATACCTTGGCCGTTATTTATTAATTCTGGTAATTATGCATGTATAATGTGAAATACGCATCAGGTTTTTAAAGACATTTACATTTGCATTTAGCACTAACTGAATCATATGGAGGAGTTCGCTCTCTCGCCACTAGGGGGGCGCAACTCCGTGAACTTTGGTCTTGAGTCGGAGAAGTTAATGGGCGTGTCAGACAGATATGTCAGTCAACCTCTGAGCTGTTCCTACGTTGTTCCTGTTCCAGCAGTGCTGTGGGTTGACATTTGAACGGTAGGAGCCGTCGTGCTATCTAAAACAGGAATGAGTTGTATTTTAAAATACCGTTGCACATATGACATATGGTACAACATATTGCATTGATGATGTAGCTTATCGCGTTTACTTGCAAGTTGCACATACTTATACTAATGTATGTCCGAGGTTCCGACTTTCTTCATGTGGTTAAAGTTAATTCCCACATGACTTCTACATACAAGGAAAACATGTCATGTTCATGTTGAGTCGTTTTGTGAGGATCATAGACAACGTGTTTCCATGTCCTACCCAAATACCTTTTGTCTTTTTTCTTGTTGTGATTGATGGTGTCTTGTCATGTGTAATTCCTCAGATGTGTCCCCGCAGTGCAAATGACTCCATTGGCATTCACTGCAACACTTTCAACTGACGCATTTGATCTTCAAAGCCAATTGTAACAAAAATATATATTTAGAATAATATATAGGGCTACCTATAGACTGAATTTGGACACATTCCTGTGTCAGAGAGGACGTAAACAATGGATGTTCTATGGGCCACAACCCTATGGGCGCTGAAGATTTGGTTGTACGTCATCGTGGCGTCAATCATGGTGCCTGCCATGTTTGGCTTCTCTCTGGGCATCTCTGAGACCTACATGACCGTCCTGGTGAAGATCCTGGAGGTACACACAGCCACTCACCCCCACACACACGTCCAGTGTGGTTTCAATGCAAACATGTATTCTGCTCTTCTTCTACAAAGCATGTAGGCACAACGTTTACTGTGACTTCTTTCTGCAGTGGGCCACTTTGAAGATGCGCAAAAACACAGAAGCTCAAGCCCTCAAAGCTTCTCCATCCAGCAGTGAGTAGACAACCAGAAGGATCAATAGACCGCTCAACGTATTTGGAGTTAATAATGACAACACACATTCGAGACAAGGAAATATATTTCAGTTGAGGATATGCCCAGTCTTTGATTTTGAAATATGAGGCTGTGCTTACTCAATGTCAGTGTATTTCCTGCGTTTGGTGTAACAAATGTCTTAAACGAGTGCAGACAAGTCCTTACACTTGCCGAGCACGATGGATCAGTGTTCTAGCATCTGTTAGGCAGGTTTATGGAGGCTGCTAGGTGTGTGGGGTTGCATATCTGACCGCAAGCCATTACCAGACTTTATCAGTCGCTGGGCTAACAGCTGAACTTACACACTCACCCATTGTATTCAGCCGCCATCGACCGAATTACAAGGTCCAAACATTGTAAACGATTTATTTCCTAAAGCGTGCCATGACTAGAAGCGGGGAGGGGACGAGGTTTTCATTAAGCTGATATAAGAACGAACAGTGCCGTTCTTCGACAGAGATAGGTCTGACGAAGGGGCATAAGTTCTGAACTTTGGACCTTGGAGGCCTCGGGACTAGCATGACGATGACAATGGATGTCCGACTTGGGTGCCCTGTGACACTGTGCTGAGGTCACTCGTGGATCGATGGGTGATTTGGATTGCTTAACAGTGGCCCATGACCCCTGCTTGTAGATTTTTCAGGTGTGTGCGTTTGTCTGTGTGTAAGGTGGAGGGGGTAATAGACGCACATTTGTACACATAAGTGGAGTAGTGTTTGATTAGACATAACCGATTGTTTATCTGTGAACATCAGGTACTTTCCCCTTTGGATCAGTTTCGAAATGATCAATATTGTGATAGTGAAAGCTGAGTGAGGGATTTCTGATTCCCTGCGTTTTTCAGAGCGTTGTTTACTAGGTAATGCTTTAGATTGATATCTTCAAATAATATCTAAATGTAATGTTTTGTCTGTGACGAATCAGGTCTGATCCTGAGGGGGAACGACTCAATGGAGAAAGAGTTTGAGGAGCTCAGACGAAGTCGCACAAAACAACCACTAGGTGGCGACTTCACATTAAGTGACTCTTTCTACTTCACCCGTCAAGGCATTGAAAGCATTGTAGAAGATGAGGTACACCAACCGCCTTTACATTGTCCTCTCAGCGCCGTTATGGAAAACGCATGTCTGTCCCTGGACAGTTAGACAGCTAGGCTGATGATGTGCAATGTTTGTCGTCTGATGGAAGGTGACCCAACGGTTCTCCTCTGAGGAGTTGGTATCGTGGAACCTGTTGACCAGAACCAACAACGACTTCCACTACATCAGCCTGAAGCTGACTCTGGTCTACGGCCTGGGTGTCCTGATCAGATACTGCATCCTCGCTCCACTCAGGTTCCTGAATATGTATTATTGTATTCACATTATTACCACTGTGAGCTCTGTTGAACTGCCCTGCTTCCATACTCAAGGAACTCAGTGAAAGGAGTTACTTTCACTCAGGTCCTGGGTTTGACTAGATGGTAATACTTCTTAAAGAAAACTATTGTGTGCTGTGGTACAATTCATTTGTGTAGACGTTTCAACCTAATGGAAAAATCACATCTGTTTGCATTTCACATAGAATCACCCTGGCTACAATTGGCCTCTCCTGGCTCGTCATAGGAACATCTGCGGTCGGGCTTCTACCAAACTGGAGGTTATTACAAAACAACATGATTTACTCATCGGTGATAACATTGCCTATGCAATACTTCTCCACATATTTCCATGGAATAATGTGATTGTGATTTGGTTGACAGGATCAAGATGTGGCTGAGTGAGTGGGTGCATTTGATGTGCTACAGGATCTGTGCCAGGGGTCTCTCCGCAGCCATTCAGTATCACAACAAGTAAGTGCGAAAAACCCGCAAGTGAGAACCTTGCAGGGGTCAGGTTAAGCCCTTAATCTCCTGCCCGTTCTCTGCTTCCCACAGAGAAAACAAACCCCAGAAGGGAGGCATCTGCGTGGCCAATCACACGTCTCCCATCGACATTGTGATTCTCTGTAATGACGGATGCTACGCCATGGTACGTGACCTCGTATCCTGTCCTGATGTAACACATTGGAGACACGTGAATTTATGATCACCTTGTAAGTCGCTGGATACCGTTGCGTTCCCCAGGTGGGCCAGATCCATGGGGGGCTGATGGGGGTGCTCCAGAGAGCCATGGTCAGGTCCTGCCCTCACGTCTGGTTCGAAAGGGCTGAAATGAAGGATCGCCACCTGGTGGCCAAGAGGTACTTTGGTCCAAAGAATGCCTGTTAAATGACGGTGGACTTTTTCTGCAGAGTCCGTTAAGTGTGTCAGACCTCGGCTCACCACTGAGCCAAGAGAACTGCTTTCTCAGTTGAAAATGATCTTTGTTCATGCTATGACATCTTCTCAATCGCTATGTTAACGTATACATCCACAAAGGACAATGACCTTGACTCTTTTTCAGTTTAAATTCTTTCCATGAACTCTCGCCCATGCTTCTTTGCCGCAGGTTGAGAGATCACGTCATCGACAAGACCAAACTTCCCATTCTGATCTTCCCGGAGGGTAAGTCTTACCAATGGCAAGTAAACTGTGGACCAGAGCTTTCTATTGGAACAGATAGGACTCGGGGAGGGGCTAGTTCTCGTGGGCCGGCCCCTGATTGGCTGTTATGGTCCCAGGGCGCCAAGGAAAATAAAATGGCTCCCATCTTTTTGATGTGAATTTGGAAAAAGCATGGCTCACCTGAGTGGCCTGGTCTCTGGTTCCCACAGGCACCTGCATCAACAACACCTCTGTGATGATGTTCAAAAAGGGAAGCTTTGAGATCGGAGGAACCATATACCCAGTCGCCATTAAGGTACTGAACGACTCCACGCGGTCCTTTACGCACGTCCTAAAGGTGGTCGTAATACGTGACGGTTTATCATGTGACCTCTCCGGAATGTCCCGCAGTATGACCTGAAGTTCGGTGACGCCTTCTGGAACAGTTCGAAATACAACATGGTCAGCTATCTGCTCAGGATGATGACCAGCTGGGCACTGGTCTGTGACGTCTGGTATCTGCCGCCCATGCATCAAAAGGTGGGGACGGCCTCCATCCAATCAAATACATGCTACTGCAGCTCCATGCAGGTTTTCTCTGTCAACCCAAAACATAATGTTGTTAGCTCATTGTTATCTATTCACGGTAATGTGGACAGGAGGACGAAGATGCAGTGCAGTTTGCCAACAGAGTTAAATCCGCCATTGCTCACCAGGGCGGACTACTTGATCTGCAGTGGTAAGACCTTCCTTTCATCATCATCATCACACACAGACGCAACATGAGGTCTGTGATGCTTGTACTGCAGGTGCTGATGCAAAGCACTGAACGGTCGCTTAAAACACTGCCCCCCCCCCCCACCTTGCAGGGATGGAGGCCTGAAGAGGGCAAAGGTCAAGGACTCATTCAAGGAACAGCAGCAGAAGCAGTACAGCAGTATGGTGGTGGGAGATGACAGCAGCAACAGTGACTGAGAAGAACAGCGTGTGTGTGTGTGGCGGAGTGGTTACGGACTCATCCTCAGCACAGTGCGATGGCTGACGGCAATTGGATTGGACTGGATGTGGAACACTGCCGACGGAACACGTCCTCAAAGTCGTGGGGGCCTGGAAAGGATTACTTTTGACTGTTGAAGGGAAGGATTCTCAACAAGCATGGGTGTCATTGAAAGGAGTGATGAAAAACAAGAACAGACTGAACAAACTGAATGGCTTCACCTGTGTGCTGCCATTCTACCGGGAACAGAGAACATGTATGAAACAAGCTTGTTCTTCTATAGAATAAATGTAAAATCTCTTATTGAATATTTCTCCAGTGCCTTGCACCATGTTTCTCAATTGCCAATCTCTTTATCTCCAAGGCTTCATATCTCATCTACTGACTGAAAGCCCAGATACATTTTCATTTCATTTTCAACTGTTGCACAAGCTTATAAGACAGCAGCACTTACAGTGTACGGAACACTTAAACTGTTGAAATGTTGAAATCACTTCCCTTTACATCAGAGATGTGTTCAAGATATGATTACATATCTGATCTATGAACATTCAGGCACAATGTGAAGTCAAGTATCAGATCTGAGCGAGTAATGACCGGAGCCTGAGCATGTACTGTATCTAGTCTACAAATTAATGTGAAGCTGCTTTACATGCGTTTTACATGTAACACTGTAACAATGATTGTGGTAAATAATTCACTTCTAAAACCGTTTGTTATGGCAGTGAGACATTTTTAATATAAAGGAAAAGATCCCCTCTTCCCAAGTCCAAAGGTGAAAGGTTATCAAAGTGCAACAGGGAGGTGTTGGCAATTAAAAAATCACGATGTCAGACATTGCAGACACAATTGCAGACAAACAAAGTCCATAGATTGTGGTTGGCTTTTATAGCAGGGTGCACGTTTTTGACTTCTTTAAACACTTGTCGCTTGACAGTTTGTCTTCCGATTCACCATCGCTGACACCAGGCTTCTCTGTGGCCCCTTTAAAATGTAGAAAAACATTCAGTACCTTCCCCGAGTCAATTAGCTCAATGTGTAAATTCAATGTTTCTCACCGGCATCCTCTCCGCCCTGAGGACTGTCCTCCTGTGAAGAAACCAACACAAGATTGGGTTGAACACATAACTGACGCCCACTCTTGGTGTTTGAGTACACTGTGCCTTATCTAAATCTGACATGTCACTTACCCCTGTCGCTTCACCTCCCTGCCTTAGTCTCTGCGTCGATTCCAGATACCTGCCAATAGAGGGAGATCATTGGTTTCCATTTCGGAAAAGCAATGCTGTGTTATTTTATGACACACGACACCAACACAAGAAGTAAAACTCTGAAGACGCACAGTGGTCCACTTAGAGCACTGCAGCACCCATTCCTGTGTGACTAGATTGTCCTGAGCATGGCAGCCGGTGACAGGGCCCCAATGGAACATTTATGAGGCTGATTAATGCCTAATGTCATTATGTCAACCTGCACAGGTCAGATGACATGCAGGTTGCTATTGATTCAGACACCCTGTGTCAACAGAGCCTTTATTGCTTAGCAATGGGTGACTTATGGCCCCAAAACAGAAGTCCTTAAAACACACTTTGATATAACGTTGCACATATACCGGACTAATTGAATTTAGATGTGCTGTGCAATGTAATTAGTTGTTTTGAGGTTCAGATACTGAACCCAAATACCTTGAATGAGTTGTATTTACTTGGTTTGTGCAGGAAATAAGATGAGTACCACATTTATTAATCCTGAAGGAAATTCTTGTGCCCAAGATTGCACAAAACGGTATGTTGATGTCTTGGGTCAGATTAAGTGTGTAAGGTACCATTCATTAATTTCATATACAACGGTACATCAGTTGAAGCACTTATATTCTATTGAACATTGAAAGATGTTCACTCACCGCTTGAGGTAAGAATCGTTGTTCCTGTGGTGCAGTTTGGCGTCCTTCGTCAGTCCATCTGGTGTCCAGGCTATGGCTGCGTCCACTCCTACAGCCACTCTGCCGGTCGCTCCAGAGGAAATGGGCATGGCTGTGACCAGAGCTACATTTCACCCTCAAAATAGAACTTTTGGATGTTGGCTGCTTGGCTCTTGGTTCAGGGAATGTCGGAAGAGTCAATCTTTAAGCCCAACCGATGGTGGCTGAGTACTGGTTATCTTGGTGAACAAGGACAAAGGGTCAGCCTGGGAGCGGAATTTATTAGGGGGTTTGGGTGGGTAGGGGGGGTTTGTTGTTGTATCTATAGCAACGTTGTCCAATAAGATTGGAATTGCATTTAGACCTGAATGTGTTGACTGTTGACCTCTGTATGGAAGAGTTTCGGGCGATTTCATTGCCTATTTCCATTTCTGTTTCACAAATCTGTGCCTTTATGATTTCACTGGTATGTTTATGCTGCTAACATACTTCTCAAAACTCCTTTTATTTTGCTGAAATTATATCAAAAGGAATAATCAACATACATTTTGAATTTAAAATACAATTGAAATGACTTTGCAACAACAACAAAAAAGCCATATTAGGGAAAGTTAAAATAATCTTAAGTGCCACACTGGTTAAACGACTTTATTAGAAACAGGACGACCAACAGAATATCTTTAGGAGTCTTCCTTCTCATCTCCATGTGTGATGATGTAGCAGAGAGACTTGTAATCCAGGTTCCCGGCAACGTCTATAGGAGCGACCGCAAAGGCCTGGTCCACCTAGATGATCAGGTGGGACTCATTTAATAAATACGCCCAATACGTGTGACCCAATACTGAATACAATCTAAAATATGGCATGATGTGTCTATTTCTTTATTTTGAACAAACTGTATTGTGTGTAAAGACGTGGAACACAAACCTCTTCTCCTGTGAATTTGTCAGCCTGGTTCATCAATAACCGCCTAAATCTGGATTTTTAAAAAGAAAAGGAGGAACATTAGGACAATTCCAAAGATATACAAATGGTGAAAGATGAACATGATTTAATGATTTAATTTCCTTACTCATCCTTATTGATCGAGCCTGTTGCATTGGGGTCAAAAAGCTTAAAAGCGGCTAGTATGGTTTCCTCTGGATCAGTGCCTGGAAGGCGAGAAGGCGTAGCTTTTGTTTGAAACCGAAGAAAAGCAGTGGAATGCCTTCTGATTTGTTGCAATGTTCTCACTTAGTATGTCTCACCGTTTAGCTTCTCTCCAAACAGACTGAGGAACACTGTAAAGTTGATGGGACCTTTTCCCTCGTTCAACATTCCTTCTAACTCTTCATCGCTGACGTTGAGCTTTCCTGAAACACAACAATGCACAGATAATGTGGCCCAAGGAGAATAACTGTGAAGTGGGTCACAACTATGTTTTTGTTTATTTTACTGCAGATCCTTATCTCACAGACAGGTCAGTGAGTAGAAGAGGAAGGAAAACAGTGAGCCTGTACCTAGTTGTCCATAAGTCTCCTTGAGGTCCTGCTTTTTGATCACTCCATCTCTATCTTGGTCAATACAGCCAAACGCCTGCAGAACAAAGCATGCATTCATTATTGCAGATGAAGAAATAGTGATAGTTGTGACTATTGTATGGAAATAATTTAACAAGTGAGCAACCACAGATGAAGTGATATTACTTCACCCAAAAAGACATGTCTCGATTACATTTGAACAGCATTTTCTCCGAGTTCATCATAGTAACATAACTGCAGGTTCTCCTACCTCTTTGAACTCCTGAATCTGAGACTGCTCAAACATTGAGAAGACGTTAGAGCAGGCCTTCTGGGCCCCCCGCTGTCTCCTGTTAGCAGCCTTCTTGCTCGCCTTTACCCCGCATTGTGAACACAATCATTAGTAGACAATTGGACACAACATACAACACAATATAGACAATACAACAGCGTAAACACAACATCTATTAGTATAACATGGCATACAACACTAAGGCTCATTACATACAACCAATTTTCCTTTTAACTCACAATGTCATGGTGTCACATTTGCAGGATTGATGAAGCATTTTTTCCCGTAAAGCACTTTTCCCCGTTATTTTAAGAAATTGTCATCTTAAAGACGCAAACAATCTCAAAAACCTTAAATTGTTAGGATCAGGCAAAAGCCTGAACAATAACATCACACAACAACAAAACAAAGAAACTCAAAATAATGATATCAGGGTGTAGTTGACTAACTTACCATCTCAGAATGTGTTATAAATCAGTTGAGTTCCAGACTAGGGGTGATGCTGAGGGAGGGTTATTATATGACCCATGTTATCTCCCAGCTTCTTAGAATAGCCTATGGTGGACAGTATAGTCCCTTAAATGGACACCTACACAGCCTCTCTGTTGCTCCATGTCTCTGAAGAGAGATAAGAAGCGTGTGCCACAGATTCCTCCAGGCCTGGAAAGAGAGATAGCAGGGGATGTAGCTAGAGCAGGCTGACTGTTTGGAAATGGTAAGGTTAATAGTAATAGTAGTATTCACTGCATGGTTCAATGCAGACACAACGTTAGAGAGTTTGGCCAAAGCAGGTTCTAGAAAGAAGAGGCTGTTGTCCCAACCAAGGTTTAAAGTAGAACTTGATGAGGGTAATCTTAATTGGTCTTTCAGCGCTCAGAAAGATGTGTATCTGTATATGAAAGGAAAAAAAAAGTATTTTTTGATGGAAGAGTTACACAAAATCTTTTTGGAGCGGAGACATTAAAAAAGTATTTATTTACAGGTTGAAACAGCCATTAACACCTGGCTGCACAGGATCAGTTAACTCTCAAAGGTTATTTTAGGAAATCTCAAATACAAATGAATGTCTTGTATTTTCTTGTTTTTAATTGAAACACTTCAAGAATAAAATACCTAATTATGTAGCATTTGTATTTACATTCGGGTCTATTTTACATACAAAGCACAAAACATTATTAAGCCAAAATGAACAGAAGGTAATGAACAACTCTTGGCTAATAGATGTTAAGTTTAGCGGTCAAACAGTTCACATAACTCACGGTTTAATACGATAGGGTATAGGGGTACTCTTCGGTCAAGTATCGATACATAAAGGCCTGCATCATGTCATAACAGTCAACAACATGGGGAAACATAATCAAAGCACTAGTGCCTGCTTTATAACATGAAATATAATATAGTAATTTAAACACAACTTCAACAAGGAATAAATAGATCAGCAGCATATGGCAAAACTCAACGAAACTTCTAGATTTTTCAATCTGGACCCTATCTTCTGATTTTGTTTCAAGTTGGTTCAGCAAATTGTGATAGAAGCCTGCAGCCATAACTATAAAAACAATAAATCACCACTGACATGCTCAGAAAATATGTCATTGTGGATAGGATCCCTTCAGAGAATGCTTCTTCGCGGATCCGGTTTAGGGTAACTCAACTGTAGATTTTTCACATCTGCAGCCTTGTTTGGTCCCCATCAATAACTCATTGGTTATCTTTAAATGAGCCTATTTACAATCCGCTCGGACATATCAGAATAGTGGAATTGACTTCTGTGCAAGTTTACACGTCTTTGGTCTCAATTGTGATCCTTTGTAAAATATCTGAAACAGCCTTATATTGATAGACACTGTTTTGATGATTGTAAGTCATTTGTCAGAAGTGGTAATTATTACAAATGGTGGAGTGGTGTGTGGTGCTCTTCATGTGGACCCCTTGCTTACATTGCGACAGACATTCCTCAGCTCAAGTAGGGCTTCCAAACTTCCAGCCAGAGTTCTGCCCCTGGCCCCAGCTTCACGGGGAAAGGACTCTTTGGGCCGTCACAGATTGTGTTGATGATGCAGGAGGGGATCGTCGTCTGTGCCCACAGGCCTACTGCGTGATCATGCACGCTGCCATCTTACAGGCTACGGCCGAAATGAGGGCGGCACCCCGACCGCTACCCTCCTCTGATTGGATGAAGGTGATGTCACAGTGCGGTGTGAGCTCCCGGACAATCTTGTGGAACCGGTCTTGGAAACTGTGAAAGGGAAAGAGAAAAATACCAAGAACCAGGAAAACAAGATGAGGTCATCACTCTGTATCTCCACCATGTCCAACGTTTCACTCTCCCACACACGGGCACCCTTGCGCCCGAGTTCGCCCTTTCGGACCCGGCCCGTGCCTCACCGTGGGTGCAGCTTGTAGACGGACCCGTCCACGCCCACCGTGATCTTGAGCGCCTCCTGGCTGCGGCGCTCGCGCATGACGTTGATCACGGCGGCGAGACCCGCGGCGCACATGTGGGCAGAGCGCGTGGACACGCTCTCGCACACGAGGTGCACAATGTCACAGTCCAGCTCTGACGGCAGCAGGCCCAGCGTGGACAGGATGTTGTAGATCTGCTTCCTGTCCCCAGAGTCACTAGCAATTGGGAGCGCAGGCGGAGAAATGTGGCATTGTTAAGTCTTGGTTTCCAGTGAAGGTCCTGTGATATCTTATGTCAAGTGAGGGGGAAATCGTATAAGTAGATAAACAAAATATAATATGATGAGGAAAGATTTTGATAAAAACACCAATGAGAGCATCTATTGGAGTGGTCTATCTGTGATTCACTTGAAACAAGGGCCGACATGAGGGATGGCATATGAGCGTGGCGGGGCCTGTCCCGTGAAGCATGTCCCGTCGGGACTCACCTCTCCACCTGGGACACGTAGCGCGTCTCGAAGCCGCCGCGGGTCTTGAGCAGGTCCGAGGCCTCGCCGTTGAACAGCAGGTCCTGGTTGACGAGCTTGATCAGAACCAGGCGGACCAGCTCTCCCATGTACTTCCCGCTGATCAGCTTCTCATATCTGCGAGTAGGGGAACAAAACAAACAATCAAAAAGACCAAAGACCAAACACAAGGATTGAGGTCAGCAGTCACGATTTGGAGAGGGAGGAGGGAGGAGGGACATTTTGGGAAAAGAGACGAAGACGCACGCCTAAGGGAAGTGCGTCATGACAACACGTGCGTCATGACAACACGTGTGCAAACAACCGGGTCTTCTCTAATTTTTGCATTGTTGCCCTTGTTGGGCCGTGGATGCTGAAGAGGGTGAGTGAGAGCCAGTGCGTAGCGCGGGATGTTGGCTGAAAGGTAAACAGCCATTAGGCCGCTGAGCACCAGCCCAAGTTCAGGGGAAAGGGATCATTAATCTGACACCTCCTTCCGCTGACTGACCGCTGACGTATACACACTCGGACCAGTGACAAACACGCACAGGGGCAAAGAGCCAGTCGCCTAGCAGCCACACAGAAGTGCTCGGACTGAGGGTCAGGTGAGTATTGCTCGAAAGTGATAATTATGATCGCCAAAAAAACAAAACAGTGATCGGTCGAGGCGATGGCATCTCAGGTCAGTGGCCCTGCTCCATGGTGCGCCTGCGCATCACACGACTCACAGTTGGTGTCCGGGGTTGAGGGAGAACTCGTCCACCACGCGGTCGTACTCCAGCCGGAACTCCTCCAGCTCGCCGTTGTCCCCGAATGCCCCCCACTCGGTGTTCACACACATGCGGCCCTCCTCGCCCTCCACCAGCTCCACGGTGCGCATCTCCTCCATGTAACAGGCGTTACACCCGGTGCCTGCGGAGGAGATTCTCATCAGGATCCCAGTGTTCAATCAGTGCCCACATGCATGTATACGTGTATATTTATTGTTTTTCTGAGTGTGGGTATGTGTGTTTATGTTTGTGTGTCATACGGAAGCTTAGCTTACCGACAATCATCCCAACCTCACAGCTGCGATCCTCGTAGTAGCAAGAAATCATGGTGGCCACTGTGTCGTTCACCATGGCAACCACATCCATCTCAAAGTCCTGAAGGACAAAATACGGAAAGGAATCGTATAAGAGGGGATTGGTGATGGGAGTGGCTGTCAGTGTCAGCTTACCCCTGAGCATGATCTACCTACCCCTCGCCTCTTGATCGCATCTCTCAGCAGACCCACAATATTGTTCCCTTCTGCCCCCGAGGCCTTGAAGCCTTTGGTCCAGTTCAGTAGGATACCCTGAGGGAACATTCAGAATGAACATGTACCCACTTCCTGTCTGCAATGTGTCTGCCAGTCGTTTTTGCGGTAAAGCTTCACAGGTTAGACCCAGAAGTTTAGTCTGAGAATCAGTCTACCTTGTCGATGTCTTCATGTCGGACGGGGAAGGAGAAGGTGAATCCCAGAGGAAGCTTCTTGTGTTTAATGTGGTGTTTGCCCAGGAAATCGGAGATGCACTCCGCTATGTAGTCAAAGAGCTGTGTGTTTGTGAAGACAGGGGAAGGAATGTCAGAAACATCCCGAGATATTGACCCCTAGAGATCTTAATGCCAGTTAAGGGAAAGGGTTTTCAACCCACCATTTCAGCGGTCCCGGTCATGGCGTCTTCGGGAATACAATACATCTGGTTCTTGGTCTCCACCTTCCAGCCCCTCTCCTCGTCCTCCCCCACCTTCACCAGCATGACACGGAAGTTGGTTCCCCCCAGGTCCAGGGCAAGGAAGTCTCCCACCTCTGACGTAACCGCAAACACTTCAATGTATTCATCAGCATGCACCGCTCAAGAAGAGAGCGTCGGGCTCATGCTATGCTAGCCTTAGCAACGCTCAGATTTGTCCCAGCAACACTCTTACGACACTCAGACGTTTCCCAGCAACGTGCTGCTCGGTGCAAAAGGACAACGTGGCGGCAATGCAAAGCTGAGCGGGCCCCGTGTACATACCTGATCCCTCCGGGGTGGAGCACACGTAGGTGGGCAGCATCTTGACGCTGGCGTCCTTGTGGGTCTCCAGACGCAGCCCTCGGTCCATCTCCAGCTGCATCCTCTTCATGACCTCCTTCAGGTCCTCCTTGTTCAGACGGAACTCGGAGAGAATCTGCTCCACCTGTCAGAGGGCGGAGGCAGGTGCCGTTAGATCATCGGTTGAAATGTATTCATATTTTTCATGAGACACGTGACGAAAACACGAGTTACAACAAAGTGCTTCAACAACACGACCATACTGACAGCACAGGGCCGATATTTGAACAGCTTAAACAAGGGTGCTCAGTCTGTGTGCAAAGACTCAACAGATGGGCGTATAAACAAAGGGTGAATGAATAACAGTACCACTCAACCACAGCATCACCTGTAAGGTCCTACAGTGCTGCTGTATCTATGCTGGACACGACCGTATGAAACTCGCTCTGCTAGCGGCCCTACGCTTGAAGTCCCGCAGGTTTACGATGAACATGGAAAATCTGCCTTTCGTTTTTGTGCAGCGGGGGAATCGTGGAATTACCTACAAGACACTTCAAGATCGGCTCTCTCACCACTCCCGGATAATTCAACCTAGGATCTCAAACCACTTCAACACAGTGGGTTTGTATGATCCTCTTTGATTTGTTAAACTGCACGCTAAACCTTACAGATCTTTGAGGCTTAACTAAAAGGTGTGCCAAGTGAATGAATGAACGAGTGAACGAACAATGCTAACACGCTATAGAAGTAGCGGATGATCTTACCGTGAGGATTCGATCCACATCGGCGTTGTAACTACTGGGCATCCTCAGAATCTGCCTAAGATCAGAGCTGACACACGGCATCTCCACAGGACTCTACACGCTGGGCTGTGTTCTTAGGTGTGCGGTGTGTGTGTGTGTGTGTGTTTATGATGTAACAGTGAACCGGCTGGACCACCGGGAAGGGCCACTTGGTGGGTTTTTATGCTTGACTAAAGTGGGCCGGCCGCAGAGGTTGAGGCGTCTCAGCCCCCTTCCCCACCCCCACTTTCTCTCCTGACCTCACCCCATCTGGCCACATGCAAACAAACACAGCAGCTCTCCCCAAACCCAAATGAAGGGAGGGGGGGGTCCGATGAAAATGTAGTTATTGTCATTGTGGTGCTAAAAAGTGACGTAGGAATAGCAGATGCATTAGTGAAGCTTATGGCCAAGCATAAGGGAGGATACTCATACCTTTCAGGTAAATCTAAAAAGACTTGCAATTCTTATGAACATCTAATGAATGGCCTGAGGCACAAAAAACCTTGATGGATTTTGACTCTCTTGTCATATTAAGCAACACTTGACCTGTGACCCATGAGCTCACCTATTTTAAAAAGCTATCGTCATGCTCACCTTGACCTCCCCAGGTGCATTCCCGCCATGCGCCATTGGGTTATTTAAAGGGCCAAAGTTTGACGGTTACAATTAGAAACCAACACAGCTAAGAATAGCCGCACTACAGGTTGAATGACCTGAGACGGCATGTGCCAGGTGACACTTTCACTAGTGGTACTTTATACTCTAGCAGTGGCTGCAGCGGATTGACAACGAAAGGCCCTGCGACCTGTGACCCTCTGCCCCAGTGAACTTTATACAGCGTAAGACCAGAGGGGTTCACAGACCCTAATATGAACACACGCAGACGCACACACACACACACACACACACACACACACACAAAATGCATCTGATGGGAATACATTTCATTTCATGCTCTATTTCTATCTTGCACGGGTCATTGGAACGAAAACAATTCCCCCCGGGGATTAATAAAGTATTCTGAATCTGAATCTGAATTTAGGAGTCAATATGGTAATACTAAACACGATGGGAAATTGTGTTGTTTTATCTATTGACAGACACAAGTTGTTAGTCTCGAATATTATTGATATAATGTAAATTGGCACATATTTTTATTTATTGACAGACATACTGTATGCCATATATGTACATATGGCCACTAATTCACTTATTCAGAGATTCAGTGCATACATCCAGGGATAAATGCTCAGCCTTTATCTTATTTTTAAATAAAGATAATGTTAAATGAAGATGTATCTTATCCTAAACATGAATACATCTTTGTGTAAAGTCTATATGTTTTGAATGAAGGCCAAGTACTACATAGCTGATTACTGTCTGGTTGATTTGACCAGCAGAAGTGTTTACAGAGAGCAATGCTTGACGGACCTCCATACCCCAAGCTGACCTCGCACAGCCAACACAGACAGATTTAGGATATGAGAATGACAAGTTAGAAGCACAGGGCAAAGTAAACTGTTGTCTCCTGAGAAAAGGCAGAGAAATTCACTTCCAGGTTCTTTTGCACTTTTCCCTGCTTGTGAAGGTGGATCAGGTAATTGATTTGAGTGGCCTTTAATCAATATACCTGGATGTATAAACATATACCCGTTTGTTGTCAGTATGTATCCATGGTAAAAGCCCTGTTGGGTCACTAACCCAACAGGGCTTTTTGGCACATCCCTGTGGCAAAACTATGTATACAAACACATATGCTCTAGTTGCCTGTTATTTTTCAATAATTGTTGAAAAAACGACAGTTTTGTTCCTGGTAATATAATGCTATACAATGAATACACGTATACATTAATACGTTCACATTATCCAACGTTTGGGTTGCACTTTTGTACTGGTTTGTGGCCTATAAATATCTTTTGTTTTACTTTTGAGTGACCATATATCGTATCCATATAATTTTTTTTAAATAAACAAGGTGACAAATATATTTTAAGTTAAAACGAACTCATTTGTTTGATCTTCTTTGAAATCCTTTTACATTATTCAGCATTTATGTTGTTGTGTTTTACCTTTTCCATCGTAATGAGAGAATCCACGCCAAATATCTCCCGTTGACCATGGGTGCTGTGATGAGCGAATGGGCTTCTTTTTTAGTGAATCAGCACAGGTCATTGATCATCTATTCTTCATTAGAAATCGCGACATTGACGTTGTCGTTGCAATAAAAAAAAAGTGTTTTTAAATAAAAACAAATGTCTAATCCATTGTATGAGAAATCTCACTACAAGTCAAAGTGTAAGGTTATTAACCTTTCACGGCATGTTTTTCTGTGACAAAAATAAGATATAAAAAAAATTACTTCACCGATTAGTCTGATTAGAAAGACTTAAGAATGTGTCTTAATTGCTCTCATAGACGTCCATGTAAAGTCCTCAAAACGAAGCTCGTGCTCGATGGTAAACTTGATAAAGTCCGTTGAGGTCTATTCCCAAGTAGCCTATAATTAAGCAGCTTAAAATAAACATTTTGTCTGAATAAACGTGTGTCTAAAGTAGAACTATTGAAAACTAAAACTAAAAAAGACAATAATGTCTGGGTAGTTCAATAGCTGTTGGTTAAAAGAAAAAAAGAAAAAACGAAGCATAGGCTAATATCTAGCCTACAGCAAACAATGCTTAATTCCGGGAAATAATAAAACATTCTTGTCTTGCCACAACGACCCATCAACAGCTGCGCCGTGCTGGCTCCCTGGTTTCCACGCCAAAACGTTTTCAATGTTTCCCTGGAAATGGTTTCGCCGACCACACATTGATGGAAAACACTTAGCTCACAACTAAGTGGCTAGGGGGGAATTGTTAAATGAAGCAAAATTACTTGGGAAAACACCAAATGATGGTAGCACATCATTCTATCAACAATTTACCTTTGACACGTTCCTGAAAATGTGTTCTACCCAGATTTTTAATTTTTAGTACAAAATGCATTAACAATTCAAATATATCCTCCATATTTCCTTGTCATTGCATACCATGTAACACCCAACATATATATGTATACCTATATATTGATATTTATAGATTTCATTACAAGTATGTATTGATATATATTACGAAAGTAATGGCTTTATTTTGGTGTTACATTTGGGAATTGAGCGCCAATGCACCCGGAACCTTTTTTCGCCGGGTGTCCCTTGTCGGACTAATATTTCGGAGGACACTTTAAGGGTCGTGACGTGGTAATGGTTTGTTGTCCAATTAGCATTTTGAAAACTTCTCCGCCGTAATTGGAATTGTTGTGCTCAAAAGTTGATGACAATTCTTTCAAATTCAGTGTTAGGCGAGGTTGGAAACTATTGTGGTTTGCTGGACCAGGAACAACCCGTTTTGTTGCTCTGTGTGGTAAGGCCCGCATCTCGATCGACTAGCGTTAGCCAATTACATAGCAGAGAAAACTAGTTGTTTGGACGTCATCTGCTCCATTGAAGATTGCCATCTTGTTATAAAGTATATGTATTGTTGCAGAAGGCCGCCGTGGGAGAAAACGGCAATAGCAAGTGGGCCATTACGTTAATCGTATAACGTTAGCATGTACAACTACGTCGGTATTAGCACTCCTATATTAGCAGGTTGAGTAGGACTCGTCATGTGTCTTGGGTTGTTTTGCTAATCAGATCACTGCGAGCTCGCTGCACATATCTGCCGTGTGACTGACATCGCTGCCACCTCGAATCAACATGAAACTCTTCAGCCTCAGCATCCTTCATAAAGGTGCCACCAAATCCCACCTACTCAAGGCGGCCTACGACCTGTCCTCTTTCAGCTTCTTTCAGCGCTCCAGGTGGGTGTGGTCACACTACCTAACACCCCCCCCCCAACCTCCAGTATTTCCTTGCACTTTTCTACACTGAAAGCAATCTAGATGCATCTATCTTTTCATTCCATTGCGATGTTAGAACGTAAGTAATCACAGAAGAAAAAGACAATAGTGTTATTCGATATGTATTTCTATTGAGCCATGGCTGATTTACTAGATACAAAAATGTCAGTGTTCATTATCCTCATGTGCATTTTCTCATTTGGTCTGTAGTGTCCAGGAGTTTATGACATTTACCAGTGCCTTGATTGTTGAACGGACATCACATGGAAGCCGAGCCTCTGTCAAAGAACAAGGTGTTACAAATGAGCACACACTTCCCCTAATGAAGGACTCCATAACCTCCACCCAATATTTTCACTCATATTTCCCACAGGACATCATGGGATCTACAGATGTGTTATCCTTAAAGTGTACCAAACAATGCTCCTTCTCCTTCCTTCAGAGTATCTGTGTCACGTGTACGTGAGGAACGACGACCTGAGCGCGGTCCTCATAGCAGACCATGAGTACCCACAGAGAGTCTGCTTTACACTGCTGGACAAGGTGGGCAGCGCCAGCCACACAGACACCCTGGAATCCCTGACTATACTAAAACACTAAGAATAAACCATTTGTCTTTCTTCAGTTTTCTTACCTTTTGTTTTTTTGTAGGTTTTAGAGGAGTTCTCAAGGCAAGTTGACAGTATAGACTGGCCTTCTGGAAACCCTGAGACCATCAACTACAAAGCCCTAGATATGCACCTTGCTAAATACCAGGTACCCGTGTGTTTTAAATGACATGACATAACAATTAATTAGCAGACACAGTGTAAATGGCTTTCATACTGTTTGGATGTGGTTTGCTGAAATCAATTACAATGATATTGCCAGTATTTGTAGTGTTTGCACAATGCAAGAGTTTCGACAAAGGATTTTAAGGCCAGGTGGATTGCATAAGAGAGAGAGAGACATAAGCTGATTAGCTAAATAACCATTGGAGCTGATAGTAAGCTTTAACATTGCTATGACAAAGGGAAATCTGAGGCAAAGTTCCGCCAGTTTGTTAGTGGTTACTTTGTGCAGACGAAAAACCTGTTTTAAGTGTAGCAAGAGTTTAATAATGGAGGGTTGACGGAAAGCTTCTGTTTGTGCCTAGAATCCCAGGGAAGCAGATGCAATGAGCAAGGTTCAGGCCGAACTGGATGAGACAAAGATTATTCTGGTGAGTTGTGTTTTAGGAATTCCTCTGATTGTGGAACCCTGGTTGCTGGTGTTGGCCATGATCTAATGATTGTTCTATCCATTTCTCCAGCACAACACCATGGAAAGCCTGCTGGAGAGGGGGGAGAAGTTGGATGATCTGGTGGCAAAGTCTGAACACCTGGGCAACCAGTCAAAAGCCTTTTACAAGACTGTAAGTCACGGAACTGTTCTCCTAATGTGATGAGACAGTCGCTAATCCGTAGTTGATTTTGTGTATGTGTATTTTTTTCTGTGTGCAGGCACGGAAGCAGAACTCATGCTGTGAAATCATGTGATGCCGCTGCCTTGTCCCCTTCGACATGCCTCTCTGCCTTTCTGCTTTTCCTACGACTCCCATCATGCACCTGCCCCAGCTCTCAGCACATGGGCCAGATACTGCTAACGGCAGACGGACTGGGCGACATGGTGGAAGACCATGGGCATCTAGATCTGGCCTGCCTGGTGTGAGCTAAAGGCTGGGCTGAATGGGGTTTAGCCAGGGAATTATTTTTTTATCCTTTTGAAGGTAAACATTGTTGTGGTGTTTATATGCCAGCTGAGGAGTTAAAAGTGTGAACTTGTGTATCGGTGGTGTGTTGTTCAAATGTCTAAAAAAAATAATAAGCATTTTTGCTATTCAGATTTTAAATTTTAAAGATCCAGAATGGAGCTTCAGCTTTACTGGTAGGAAACCTTGAAAGAACACTAACAACAGGTGTGTCTTTTCTTTTGATTGAAGTTGAATCCTGACAATCTGTCGATCTAGTTATAAAAACTGTGCTGAATTCAGTGCTCAATACCACCCAAATCCAGACTTTAAAGTAGGCATGGCTGTTTGCCCACTTGATGTCACTGTTGATTAACTCCCATGTGTTTCTGCTCTAATCTGTAAGGTGAGCCCAGGCAGCAAGGGGCTTCACAGATGTGACTGGACCCTTTTTGATAATGATTATTAAAGTTCTCTTTGTTGTTTTTGTTTTAAACCTCATGCTGATGAGCAAACACTTTCAAACATTCCCATTCAGAGTTGATGGACTTGTGATGATACAAATGTTTCTAATATTTGGTGACTGTTTAAATCAGCTTGTGAGTAAAGTTGATATTTGGATTCAACACATTCACTGGATTAATGTTCTGTTATCATGTTTTATCAGTACATGGCTCCAATAACCGGACAGACACCTGAATGCTCCATTCAGGTCTCTGTCCCCTTTTACAATAATGCCACTTAGTCTTGAATGGATTCAGCCAGATCTGGAACAGTTGTTTGATGAAAAGAGTCCAACACTAAAGGAGAGCCCAGATATAATGCATATAACCATGATGTGAATGTGAATGGATGTTTATTGGCACAAAACTGTTCAATCAATGTTCTTTGACTGACACCGCATTATTCCATCTCCTCACCGGAGGAAACACTCCATCGTCTCCATCATCCAATTCACTTGTTTCTTTTGCTTTGGATCAGAATCTATTTAAGGCCGGGTGTTCCCAGTCAATATCCGATTATCCATTTAAATGACGGAATGCCTTTGGTATATTATGTCTGGGTGTCTTAAGATGTCTTACTTTAAGTCTGCGGTGTGTTGCTTCTACACCATTTACAGTATTTATGTGCAATACCTTTTTGTCAATTTTGATTTGGCAGAACATGGGAGCACCGAGGTCAGAGAATCCAAAACCTCGAAAGGCTGTCCACGGGGTTGCTGTATGGATTATAGCCACCATGTGTCGCTCTTTCTTTCCAATTATAATTAATTAAATTAATCGATATACAGCTACTATCTATTTACCAATAAAATGTTAAACACCAGTTGCCATCGACATTTTTCGGAGGTAACCTATACACTCGTTTGCAAATTTGGGGAGTAGGACAAGTAATTCGTTGTCTTATTTTAGGATGTATTTCTTTTGTTGAAATAAAGTTATATTGATAACATGACACGGTTTTTCTTATAACCTAGACTTTAACATATCTTAGAGGGGATACACTAGTAGAAAACGGTTGAGAAGCACTGAGCTAGCGAATACTAGGTCAACCGGTTTCTTGGATACATGTTCATTTCCGTAACTGAATACTACTTACTGTCAAAGCGGGAAAAGACTGGATGTTTTGGAAGTACCGCTCGTTTATGTTGTATTTTTTCTATGTTTACTTTTCATGTCCCAACAGTCAAGGAGCACTCGCATTTTCCACATTGTGCAATGTTTTTCTCTGGCTATTTCACGCTCAGACAGCGCTGTCATATGAGGTGGCCTAATCGTAGTTTACTTTCCTGAATTCCTGGACAACATGCGTTACGATGGACTGCTAAATGGCTGACCCAGCTTGGCATCACAGAAATGGTTAGATTAATGTTTATTGTGTATTCTCATTCCTCGCTGGAAGTTGCTTCTTTCCAAAAATATAACCAAGAAATGCAAGTGTTATTGGATAAGGTTTGCTTTGATTAGTACGAGCCAAAGACGTCGTGCACTGATGTGCTTAAATGCATCTATTACTAAATGCCTTTTTCCATTTAGGTTCAAGTACAGCTGCAACGTATATGCCTACACAAAAGTCATTCTCTCAGGGAAATGGAATCATCCATGGTGAGCACAAATCTAAAATGTATCTAACTACTAGGTTCAACATGAGGAAACCTTTAAAGGATGCTGGCCTTAACTAAAACACACACAAACATACACGATATGTCTGGTGTTTTTTTAGGTCACTAAATGTCTTGACACCCTGTTTTATTCCTATTCCTTAAAGTATGAGTTATTGGCCACTATGAGTACTATAATCAACTCCATCAAACGTTCTGTGCCACTCCCATGATATTGTCTTTGTAGATTTTGATATTGGTTGTGTGTGGAGTTCAGACCAATTTAAGGAAACTACAGTATTATGGTGTTAGGATGTAACTTGTTGCTTTGGATAAAAGTGTCTGCCAAAGTAAATGGAAATGTTAGGAAACATGCTGACATTTGCTGACAGGCTTTAAGGTTTGGATTATTGGGTGATGTTGCAGTCTTGTAAACAAACTCAGTTCAAGACCCCCTCATGTAGGACAGTGCATGTTGTTATACACACTGTACAGCTCTTGCATATTGGCACTGTGTTTTTTCACTCACAGTATTTGTTGTGTGTCTAAAGGTGCCATTGCAGCTGGGCTGTTCATTGCCTTCCTACTGGCTCTTTATGCTGTGCTGTGGAGGTGTATGGTCAGACCACCCAAAAGGTATGTAGAGAGAGAGAGAGAGACCCCCATAAGTTAACGTAGCTTAGTCATTAACCAGACATACCTCCGCTGTCATGTCTGAACTTTGTGTCCGAGGTCATCACACATTGGCCACATGGTCTCATGTGATAATCAGGCTTCCGTTTGCTCTGCACCTCATCATAAATGACATTAGGAGAGGAGCAACAGCAGTCAGGTATGTTCTCTCTCTCTCCTTTAGAAAAAGACAAAAGCGACGTCTGAGAACGTGCCAGAAGACTACTGTGTGAAGACCAGGCCTCAAGTGGTCCGACGGGTTCCTGGATCTGTTCACTGTGTTGTGTGGACTTGCTCTGGGTTATATTTTTGGCAACAAAGATGCCACAGAAAAGGCCTATCTGATTCACCACAGGAAGATCCAACCTGGAGTGTCAAAACATCTCCTGTTTTAATCTTGACTCCAAACACACAGACTCACACTGTGTCTGTCGTCTTTTTATTCACTGGTTGATTTATTTTAAACCACTTTTTCCATTTAAATGGTCAGGTTAGGCAAATCGATATGCAAAGTCAAATGTTCATGGAATGATCATGCGCTCCCTTGCAGTTCCTAGTTTGCGTCCGAGGCTCTGTGCCTGCTCCCCCCATAAGGTCTGCTTGACACAGTAGGTCTCCTGGATTCCAGATTAGTCAAGTAAAGCTTAAACACACCTGAACAATCTCTCGAAAACCAAAAGCTGCATGCCATGAGGAGTACAGATAAACCCCAAGAGGACACAAGACAGAAGCTCTACTTGGACAGCAGTTTGGTGTTAATGATCTCAATGTCGCAGCAGATACACTCATCCAACTGTTTGGTGTCAAGCCTTTTACTGGTCTGTGTGCAAAGAAGGAAAGAAAAGGAACGATGTAATGGAAAGCAAAACTGAAATCAGACCAAATCTACAGAATATAATCTGCATACTTGACACATTTTAAAAAGGGGAACGGCAGGATAGGATTTCCATCAAAATGTCTATGTATATTATATTTTACTTACCAAGTGAACTATATACAGATGATGGCTTGTGTAGTATGATTGCATGACTATTCCTCAAGAATATGTTACATGCTCTCTTAAACATATGTGATAGTGAACACATCCTACCTCCTCAAGAAAGATTTCAAGCTCTAAGGCTTTCACCCTCATCACATCCGGAAAGGCAAAAGTTTCGTTCCACCAGCTCTCCAATCTAAAATAACAACAAATGGAAGGATGCATTAGAAAAAACAGAGGCCTTCCAGACCTTCTACAGCAGGATCAATGCGTGGGCATGTGGTGTGATGCTGTGGTGTCCATGCTCACGTCTTCCTCTGATGACCCAGAAAGATGGAACAGGCCAACAGTAACACAAGTGGGATCAGAATCTTCACCCAATAAACCAGGCCTGACGACGAGAAACGCACAGCAACAACGTTAATACGGCCCGACATTCAATCACATCACCCACTGTAAAAGGGCCCCTATTGGACCAACAATATCAATATTAGTCAATATTGCATTTATTGTCACACAAGGGATGGTGAAATTGGTTCTCTGCATTTGACCCATCACCTGCAC
>JAOTIX010000008.1:15651193-15669555 GCA_027123715.1 Gaidropsarus macrophthalmus
TGTTTTTGTGGATGGTGACTGATTATGTTCCCATATCAGTCAGTATTCAATTAAAAGCTGTAATCAAAATTGATGCATGTCAATATAAATCTCCCTGCCTGATTATCTAAAGGTTGTATCAGCGATTCTGCCATTTGTTTATAATAACATTTGCTTTTGTGCATGCTGATTCAACCTTTAAGTTAAAGAATGTTCTGTTGCAAGTTTTTGTTCAGCCTGGTACGGTCTGAGTTTTGGTGGGTTACAGAGAGAAAACCAGTGGCAATGATTAGAGAAACCCCTTAATAACCTGTTCAGTGAGAAATGCAAGGTCTAACTTGGATTTTCCAAACCTAAGAACTTGATTAGCAGAAAACCAATCTATTTCCCAATCCCCAAGTGCACCTGTTTAATTATATTGTGCACAAAATTGTGTTTTGTAATTATGACTACTACCCTTGATATAAAATAAGACAACTAAATAGATACTTCAGGATAAAAAGATTTTATTGTAAAAACTTGACCGGCAATTGGCCTGACAGTATTCAACGAACAGCAGTTACATAAACAGTAACACAACACAAGGAATGTAATCTGCCATACAAATCTAAAATATCTAAAAAAGTGGTTGCATTCTTCACTTACATTGTACGTGAATGGAATACGTTTTATGTTTTATGATATAATCCGATCTGAGCCATATTCATGTTGGAAGAGCGATATGAAATGCAAGATGACTTGACAAAACATTAAAAGATTTACAATTTAGTTGATTTGTTTTTTTGTGCAAGCATTTTTATGCATTTAAATTCTAGCCAATGTACTGCTGATGTGTGTTTGCATAATATGCATTAGCAGATGTACAGATTACTCTGTACATCTGCCTGAATAGATTTTTTGAACGGTGTGAAAACTGTAGCGTAATGTGTTAATGTTAGTCCGGAATTATGTTAATATATGTTAAAATTATAATTAGGTCTAATTAAGCTCAACTTGTGACTTGAATAGGTGGCAACTACAAAAAAGTAAAATTTTCAATACATCAATGCAACAACAGGCAGCCTACTCACACACATGGAATGCTTGAATGGACCAATGGAAATCACATAACTGCATCGACAGTTCTGTATTGACTATAGTCATGTTTCCATGGCATCATGGGCTGGGTCTTTCACAGTTGCATTATTTCTGGTCTCTGAATTGGAGACTGCACCCTCAAGGAGTGACAGATCAACTGCAGGCAAGGGGATTCTCCAGAACTGGAAATAATTATAACTGGCGTCATCGTTGTCTAGGTTCTTGTCGTCATTTGCCTACGTGAAGAGAATACATGAAAGCTATACTGATTAGAAACAAGATCAAAGCATCACATTCAACGAATATTAAAACATGACTCATTGGTGACATCTACTGGTACATCTCTGTCATGGCACTGGCCTCGTTGCATACTGGTTTTACATATGATCAGCAAGTAACACGTGAACTTACTTTAGTAGATTTAGGAAAGGTCTTCTGCGACCCATCACCATCCTCATCATCATCAAAGCGCGGACGTTTCTTTGCGCTTCTCTGCCTGGAAGATGACTGACGATCTGGATGGCTTCTAGAACTTTCGGCCATTGAACCATTTAACGAGGGACTGCTTGGATTATCAGTTGCAGGTTTGCAATGGAAAACAGTTTGCTGCACATCTGGCTCTTCAAAAGAATAGCGTCTCTTTCTGCAGCGACTTCCCAAAACAGACAACAGCGATGGCGGATCCACTGCCCCAGATGTCATGTCTAGATTACAAAGTGAACCATAACATATTTTAGAAGGAATACCGCAAAACAAGACGTCTTCCGCACGCCTTTTTGTCATGTAGGCTGTGTCCTGGGAATGGCAAAGCAAGGCTAAAAGCTAATACAGTGTGATGCTCGCAACCACGGTGTTCTTGGCGCCACTGATGTCGTAGGTTACCCATAAGGAAGAGAGTACAACCTCACTGACCAATGGGAGAGCTAGATGGGATAGCACCGCCCTCATAGCACCGGCGTTGCATTTAATTGGTTAATGTAACAAAGCAGACACCCGACGTAAACTCGACCCGGTAAAAAATAACGGGTTATCCTCAATGCCGGGTTAGCAATGTCAAAATGTAATCAATAATCTCTAAGCAGTTCACATACATTTTAAAATGTTTATTGCAAAGTCAGTGTAGAAAATATAACAAGTATTGATAATGGAGTCCAATTATACAAAATAAGTTTAAAACAACTTCATATCCCTTGCACAGGGCTGTGGTCACATTTCTCTGAATTCAGTGAAAAAATAAATACCTTCATATGTCAATGAGATGCACAAATCACAATCAGTCCTAAATATATTTTCTTACAACACAAAACAAATTCACACAAAAGAAAAAAACATCACAATAAAATTGTCTGCAAGCCAATAGAGCCTGAACATTTCCTCTGGCTAATTGGTGATGGTTTTAAAGCGGTTGGCCAAGTAAGGCAACAGCTCAGTCCAAATATCGAACCTCAGGGGTGGTTATAAATCTCCTCACGTCATCGACAGATACAACTCAATATCTGTTCTGGAGTGTTATGTCGAAAAAAGGCGAACATATTGTCCAAGGTTAAAAAAAGGTTAATTAGGACAATTCACTTTCTTTTGAAGTTCTGGGTGAATAAAACAAAAAGAATGACCGAGAAATCCTATGTTGGGGGTGGCGTCTCCTTTTTCCTTTGACCTTTTTGTCTAGTGTTCCTTTAAAACAATGGGTTTACTCCTTTACGGCGCTGTCATGTGCGTTGGCCGTGTCTCGTGAGGCCGCCGCCCCCCTCGCGCCGCGGGGACTTGGCGCAGGGCGGGGAGATGCCCGCGCCATCGTCTTCCTCGTGGTCGCCATTGGTGTATATGTGGGCTGGCTTACGCGCCACAAAGAAGACGCAGTCATAGACATATTTCAACATGGAGCGGTCGTTCTCTGTGTACGTGGTTTGGACCGACTCTCTCTCCACCTGTCACCAGGTAAAACAATATATATACAGTATATATTTAAAAAATGTTGTGTACAAAAAAGAAACTTAAACAACATTTTGTCAGTTGAAGATCCAAATGAAGCTGTAATTACCTCAACATGGAAACCATATTTAATGATGGCCGTCCTGATGTCTTCATAGCTCACTTCAATGGAAAGCTCGTTGGCCATGTTCTCAAAGTGGTACAGAAGAGGCCCTGTTAAAACACAGCACATTTGCATGTATGATTGAAACAACCAATCAGACAGATATGGGTTCATTTAGAAACATGTGTGGTTTACTAGGAAAAATAGAAAATCCAAACCTTTTCCAAGCAAATCTGCTTGGAAAATTTGAACTGCTGATTTTACACGATTGTAGCTTCAAGTGTAGTTACCCACCTAAATTGATCCACACCCCTCCGGGCTTGAGAATCTTCCAGATGGTCTCCACATAGTCCAAGACATTGTGAGCTGTGTCTATAAAAAAGCATGTGGCCACACAATCCCAGGAATCTGAGAGTAAAGAGAGAGAGACTAAATCTCTTGATACAAAGGGTAACAACTACAGTACGTAATACATTGTATTGTTATTGTGCTGCAATGTATGCAGAGTTGTTGGCTGTTTGCCATGCATGTTACATAAGATGTGTGCGGGATTCGACAAATATTGCCATCGATATCTTACCGGGTTCTGTGTACACCTCCAAGAAATCCCCTGCTACCATAGAGAAGTCTGAGGTAGTTGGTAGGCTCTGGGGGTCAATATCAGGGAAGCTGATTGACCGTGTCTGGTCAGATGACTTTCTGTTGTTGCTAAACTGGTGGATCCAGGGGTAAAGTGTCAGAGAGTTCACCTTCTCGCACCTGAAGTGAGTGTCCCATAGTTAAGAGGGCAGGGGTTGATGGTGGTGGCAGTAAGAAGATGACAAGCAAAGTCCTTCTCAGCAAAAGAAATCATGACCAGATGTTCCATTAGGACAAAGGAAAAATACAGTAAGATTTTTGCAAGGTAAAATACATAACGATTGTTATGTATGAGCCATACTGTGCTGGTGTGGTTGGACACAATTCAACACAGTTTGGCGGGCCAGCACTCTTGTGATTTGCATTTCCAATACCACTGAGCACCTTGAAGACTTACTTTTATTGCACATTTAGTATTTTTTTATCATAGCCTTCCGTAAAATCTGATTGATTTGTGTAAGAGACAAATAATATATTCAGGTTGTTTCCGACAGACCGCTGCACGCACAATGATAGACGCGCTACGTTCAGTTTGATGTTCAATATCTGTCTTTTTTGTTCTTCAGAGGCTCAAAAGCTCATTGAAAGACAATATATACTAGAGTAGTCTTATCAGGAAAACGTGATCACCAATCTAATAATGTGAAACAATTATCTGGTCCTCGTCCTAGTTCAACAAGCTATTTGGGTTTTATGTCAATGTCACCGAACTAAAAACACCTGGTGTGCTTCTAAATCTTTAGTTCCCTTCACATTCTATATTTCTACAATTGGAGTGAATTTTATCAGTCAACTGGGCTGACGTCATGGCAGCCCGTTTGTAAGCAGGTCCAGTTCGCTTCGCCCAGAACACGAAGATTTCGGTCGCGGTGCAGCACAGCTTTGTTGCGTTTGAATTGGTAGTGGAAATGCAAATCAGTGCAGTGCGGTAAGACTCTGCATTGGCCAAAAGTACTAATAAACACAAAAATATATATATTTTAGTATAACCGGAATATAACCGTGTATAACAGTGTAATCTCGTACCTATTAAGCACAAAGTTTGAAGAGAACAACATAAAGAAGCTCCATTCATTTCCCTGGCACATATACCCCAGCCGGGCAATCTCCCAGGCTAGACGCCCAAGCCCTGCACCGGGAACCAGCACACTCAGCTTGGACACATCACTAAAAGAACACAACACAACAAAGAACACAAAGGACAAATAATTGGGTTACTTCCGTGCACAAGGCAAGCATTGATACAGTATATTTCACATCATCATTGCAAACCTAAATTATAGGCACTCAAAGGTGTGATACATTAGGGATGACTAATTAACCACCATAGTTTTTAACTTTGTTCTTTGTTTACGGTTAATTTAATGTTATTTACAAAGCATTGATAAAGTCATGTAGCTTGGAACATTGGTTTGACTTTGTATGGTGAATATGTGTGAAGAATAATCGTTAAAGGGTTTGTGTTGCTCTCACTATTGGTCACATGGGAAAAGCCTCTGGATCTCTTGGATGATTGGTAGGTAGCAGGTGTCCCTCTCTGCTTGGCCCACATCACTCCAGTCCCTAACAAACTGCTTGATGGTGGACTTAAGCTTGTCCATATCAAAAATGGAGGAAGGACGCGCTTTCTTCAACTCATCCTGGAGAATAGAGCGATGGGGATTGAATGCATATCGATTGATCTTGTGCAAAAAACAAAAACTAGGCAAATCTCCTTAGAAGACATTCCATGAACATACTGAAAGTTGAATGTTTATGTTTACAATGTTTACATAAGTCACTTTGCATTTACAATGTAGATGTCCTGTTAAATCATATACTATCTATAGATCCAGATGGAGTGCCCAACCTAGAACTGTTTGCTGATCACTCTTCTAATCTGACATTTCACCCTACCTCTTCGCCATATTCCATGTTCTCAAACATGTCGATACAGTTGTGGACTATTGCATGGAGCACCTCCTGGTTGTGGTCTACACACTGGCTTATGTGTGTCAGGTTGGGAAGGACACTTGGCAGGAGCAACTGATGGCGCTGGCTTAAGCTCCGATATTGTCGTTGGGCACGCTTCACTTGCTCATGGACATGGATGCTAATTCAAAACAAACAAAAGCAGCAGTGTGAACAGCGTACATGACATGCATATCCGATGTAACGGTAGGCTTGCAATGTTTACTATTGGTAGTATTTGTATTGTTTCGTACAAGGGTGAATATCGGCTTGATATACGTGAGCTGGAGAACCATCCATTTCAAGAAGAGCTCACACAAAGCCAACAACAGGGAACGTAATTTGACAAAGTATATGGGCACATATTTTGCATGGGAATATGGGGAATATATGTTCTGTATGGCCTCACTTCTTGTGTGCATTAATAGGAGTGCACGATCAATGAAAATGTCTTATCTGATTGTATTTACTGGCCTTGAAATCATAAATCCTTCACCTCTACGGACAGCTTTGGTAGCTTCACCCTCTTTGCATAACTGTTAGGCAGGTTCAGTAACATTCTGCCACAAAGTCTGTGAAACATTATTCTTCAGTGATATGTAGAAATTGAACGCTTCTCCCGCTTTTCGACGAAAAGGCTCGTAATGCTAAAGGTCCTCATTTAAAGCGATAGTTCGGAATGTTGGACATTGGACCTCATTTCCAAGTGAACCAGGGTGTTATTTATCACTGGAGACGTTTTCAACACATTTCATTCACATTTCATTTGATTCTAGTTTGGTTAGTTCGCTGGTGCTAGGCTAGCGCTATGCTAGCGTAAGTGAACGGAAAATAGGGAAAGCGTTGGCCTGCCAATAAAAAACAGTCTTACCCACTCCACAGTACATCTGAGGCAAACACCAGACTATCGATGTAAATGTCTGTGTTGATAGAATATTAGAAATAAAACCAACCTTGCATGGAATTATATTTTGATGGACTTTTGAGTGTCTCAGCAGCAGCGTTATAATTCCGGGTAGCATGCTACAGCAGCGGCGGAATATTGTTATCTAGGTTACCATGGTAAAAAACACGATCATTTATGCGATGCGAGGTTGGTTTTATTTCCATCAACACCGACGTTTACACCGATAGTCTGGCGTTTGCCTCGGGTGTACTATGGAGTGGGTAAGACTGTTTTTATTGGCAGGCTAATGCTTTCTGTCACTTTGCGCTAGCCTCGCTAGCCCAACTACAAGAACTGAATGAAATGTGTTGAAAACGTCTCCAGTGATGAATAACACCCTGGCTCACTTGAAATTAGGTCCAATTTCCAAAATTCCGAACTAACCCTTTAACGTCCTCATTTTAGGTGGTGAAGCTAGATAACATTTATGATCGGTGGTTGGAGGGAGCTAGCCTGTGTTGTGCTTGATGTGGTTAATTGTTAAAGAATATGCATACCTGTAATATCTGAACGCATCGATTACTCTCCAGAAATGTTGCCTTTCTAGTTTTGCTTCTTCTTCTGGGGAATATTTAATTCTTTCTTTTTGAAAATTAGGTTCATCCTGTTCCCCCTCTGTTACTACCTCCCCTGTTATTTCGGCCATGTCTGAAGCCACACAGACCTGTCCAATCAATAGACGATCAGTGTGTTTAAAAGCAACTAGGGAAAAGCAATCAATGGATATACTTTCGCTTTTTTTAATCGTGTACGATCCATCCTACAATAATTGTATGCGTATATCTGTCGAGTGATATTTGTCAAAACGTAGACTCCAATGTGGGTGTTTGTGACTGAAACTAAAATGTGGGTATTTGTGACTGAAACTAAAATGTGGATGTTTGTGACTGAAGCCATGTTACAATCTATGAGCAGCTGGTGCTAAATAAACGATGTTCTTTATTGGTAGCTTTATTGGTATACATAGCTTCCAGAGCAACACACTTATTATGCATTAGTTTATTTAGGAAGGTATGAAAGAAACCATGCATGCTATTCAACAACTCTCTCTCTCTCTCTCTCTCTCTCTCTCTCTCTCTCTCTCTCTCTCTCTCTCTCTCTCTCTCTCTCTCTCTCTCGCTCCCTCTCTCGCATGCACACTCACTGATGGATGCATTACCAACTTTCATGTTAAAATGAACATAGGTAATATACTTAAACCCACCGGGCCCCAAGTACTGTAAAACTCCCCCCCCACCCCCATGAAACGCCACGAATAAAGTTAGGTTGTCACTGTCTTGATGTTTGCGCTCATCTGGGCAAGAGAATTCATGATATGTATACAACCAGAAAGAGACCATGATGTGATATAATATCCATCCCTCCTTACATGCTTTCAACACACACTCACACAGGCACACACTTAGCCTAACGGGATATTTGACAAACCGGTCAAAATGTATATTTTATTGTAGAACTATCATACTATTATGTGTCTTCAGATGTTTGGGTTGACAACCTTTCCAATGAAGAGGATATTTCCACTCTTGGAGTCCGTAATGAAGACCATGAAAGGACGGTTGAACTTCAGGACAGGGACTCGTCTGTAGGACAAAGGGATTATCTTGACCCCAGTAGCAGCTGCAGCGGTGGCACCTGATTCGTCTACGTCTAACGTGGCTTGGTGCACCACCTTGTGAAGGACAGTGGAGCAGAGTCAAATCAGAAGGAAGCGGGTCAATGAGAAACACGTAAGGCCGAACATGTATCGACTGGTTCACGCAACGTCACAGTAAAAGTCATAACTCCTATCCTCACCTCAGAGACAGCCAGCCTTTCTTCCTGTGAAATGCCACTGAGATCTGCTGCAGAGCCAAATATGTCCTGCATTCCCATTTCACTCAAAATGTTCTTCAGTGAGTAGGACATTTTGATGGAGAACTTTGGAAGGTACACTTTGGTTTCTCTGGAAACGAAAAGGATGTATAATGACTTTCAAAGATGGAATGTCATAAAATCAATTGAATCGTGATTGTGAATGACCACAACACATTGCTATTTGGGTTGATTGGAATCAATTCACAATGCTTTTTTTAAAGACCACTCTATGACCTGTGCCCCGTTTAACCCTGTCAGATATTAATTAGCTATGTGGGTTTCCATACTTTTCCTTCATCCACTTGAGCCATTTGTTGACGTGGTTCTGGCAGATGACTTCATCCAGTTCAGCCAACGCATCATTAGGGAGCATCAGCAGCATGGATCTGGAACCTTTGAACTGTAGGTGTAGGACCGATGCGGAAATGTCCTGGTCATAGTAAGTGTGGACAAATTCCTCGAAATACATCATCTGCACTGGAACCTGTTGGGAACATTGGTTGCTAGGGTTATTGTCAACAATCATTGGAGAGTGTTGTATTAAAACATCAACAAATCTGACACTGCTCACAGATGTGGGCCAATTGTGACTAGAATGTGTATGCCGAAACCTCAGTCTGTTCGTCAACATGGAAAACGTCCTGCTTGGTGTCCATGGTATCAAACGGTAACTTCCATGTACCTACATCACATAGGGAGGGAACAGATAGAGTAATAGTCGCCCACACCAATGACACAGACAAACAGACCCCACCATTAAATTCAAATGTCCTTACCGTTGAAGTACATGAAGCTGACCAGAAACATGAGTGTAGAACTGTCTAGGTCTTCGACCAGCCTCTCAATCTTCCCGTTGGTTTTCTCCTCCACATACTTATTAATGGTGTTGATGCTCTCCGTGGTGTTGGTGAAGTCCACAGTGAATCCATCTGCAAGGTACGACTGTTTCGCCACCTTCATGTACTGTGCCTGTGGCTGGAAGGTTTCCCCCACAAAAAGAGCCGTTCCTGCCCTCAGATCTTCTCGAGAGGTATCATTCAACCCAGTGAGAAGGGTTTGGAAGGCCTTGTCTACATCAGCCTGTGTCAGTAAAGAGTTGTTGAACCCCAGCCCAGTAAAAAGTTGTTCGTATGTGTCCCCACGGGCCCCTACAGACAACGCAGCCAGGGCAAGGGTAATGCTTATTGGTGAAAAGAAAATATTTTTGCCTTGCAAATCATTCTGAGCTGTTAACTTTTTGTACAAGCGAAAAGCAAAGTCCTTGTTGGCTGAAGACACCAGGTTCAGGTTATGAATCGTGTTGTCAGATTCAAGACCACCCTCATGTGAATGATCATGAATCCCATGGTGATCACTTCTGGCCATGCAGACCACAGCAGACAGGATCCAGATGCTCAAAGCAGCACGTATCATGGTGAACTAAGAGGGAAGAATCACATCTCAGTCAATATTGTATACATAAGGTTGGAGAAAAAAAAAATAATATTGCGAATAAACATGCATCCATTGTGCATATACTATAGTGTTATTTTTATAACCTAAAAGATTACAATGTGTTCAGAATCTAAAGTCACACTTCGAGATCAACTTCATGATGGGACATCATTGCATTTCGTTAGGGTTAGACAGACACCGTTGAGAAGGAAGTGCACAAATAACCCAGATCATAACATTTCTAGACAACACTTTTTCTTATTGAGTCAAACACACATAAGGTGTTTAATTCTTTGAATGGCGATTGGAAGATCACTCACCTTCCTGGTTTAGGAGCCTGTATAAACCACAGAGAGATGTTCCTCTTTGTGGACTGATCAGAAAAAGTGAACTTTGATATGTTTGTTTGGTCTTTCCTATTTACACATGAGTCCATATTTGCTCTGTGCAATGGTTGCTACCTTGTTTCCATCTTGACTTGCTCCAATGAGAAGTCTATTTGAATGCTGTATTCTCCAGCCCATAGTGTTCTCTCTCACGCTCACTTTGCCTTTCTGAGATTCCCTGTGTAGAGTTATGTTTACTGTCCTCACTCACGCTTTATTAACAATTTTGCCTAATTTAATTACTGCTGTAAATCACAAAAGTTCCATTCTCTGTAGATCAAACTTTAGGAGGCGTATATTTCTTCACAGCTCAAACATTGCAATGAGTTGTACGGGTCTATAATGCGGAGGCATAGAATATGCCCAATCTGCACCACATCAATGTGAGCTCACACGACAAACAGACACACAGTCAGCAGTCTGTGAAGCAGCAACATTTAATAACGGTAAAAAGGTGCTTTTAAATGAGACAGTCTGCAGTTTATTGCTGTGCCCAAGGGAGTAACTGCCACCCTTCTGCTTAAAAGGGGTTGATTTAAAAGCAAAACTTGCTGATATATTGTGCTCCGGGAAGTACAATGAAGACAGACAAAAGTTTATGATTGTAATTACAAACAAATACAAAATAAGAACCTTTTTCATATAGTTATTTTTGTGTTATCGTTGACCCCTTTATAAGTCAAACTTAATATTAGGGTTCAACATCAACAATGTTTAGTTTTTATTAATCAATAATCTTGACATGCCCCATGTAATGTACCGTTCCGTTATGTCTAGTTCTTCATATGCAGTCTGCCAGTATTATAGACATTAGTTGATGGAATGGTTGCCCAGGGTAGCTCGCCCATGGTGTCCCACAGTATATGCAAATAACACAGATGAACTAAACGTGTTTACATTGATGAGGGCCATAGAGTTGACCATCTAGCTGTATAAGTTGCCTCAGGAAGCCTCGGTTTGGCACCACCCCCCTTTTGTCCTTAACAGCGCATATGGCCTCCACCAGGGTGAGATTCTGCTTCAACATGAGATAGGCCAGCACCAGAGTGGCAGAGCGGCTTACTCCTACGTGGCAGTGCACAAGGACTGTCCCTGCAACAATCAGGAGGGTTAGTTTCATTACTTCATGTTCACATAAACATTTCACACATGCTGCCAATACACCATGAACACTTTCAGACTGACCTCCTCTACCGAGAGCTCTGTCGATGAAGTTTGCTGCGCTCTGGAAGTTTGTGCTCATGTCAAAGTCGGAAGAGTCTCGGGCCTCAATGCCCATGTATGTAATACTTGAACCCTGGTATAAATCAGCCCCAGTGTGTCTGTGACACTGGGCAGCATTCAGGACGTGGGTGATGCGGTGCATAGAAAGGCCGGCCAGGTTTTCTGCACTATGCCTGTTCCAAACAAACAAAAGAAAGTCAACACTCATAATCTTTCTACTCAATTTGGAACATATTTGGCTCAAACTTTGGCCAAAGTTATGGACCTTACTGCCAGACCACTTGAAACATGTCTTGCTCTCATATTTAGTTTTTACACTATGCTGGCTCGCACTTCCATTTTAATATTTTTGACAATGTTTTATTATTTTCAACCAAAAGCCCCACTAGGAACAAGTGTTGTGAATTACCGGTAGCTCTGGCTAAACAACATTGTCCCTTATCAAATAAAACTTGATGATTATGGTGAAATGAAGGTAGATGAGAACTATCAAGTCATTTGACAAAAACAATCACTTAAAGGTTGTATCAGCGATTCTAGGCCACACCATAAATGATCACATTTAACCGATCTTTCCTCACAATCCGCTAGCTACCTGCCCCATAAGCAGGCCGTCAAAAAACACATCTCTGTAGGCAGCCTATGCGCTGTTTCATACACAAAAACACTCAACTGAAAACCAAAATAAGCAGTATTCCAACCAATCCCCGACAAGGGGTGGGTGTTGCAGAGTTTTGCGCTCATGCACGCAAAGTGAGAGCTGAAGGTGGTTGGAATACTGTTTATTTTGCTTTTGAGTGGTTGGTAGTACCATTACTTTTTGTCTACAATCTCAGAGCACGGACTGCCTAGTGACGTGTTTTTTTGCCAGCCTGCTTATGGGGCGGGCAACGAGCGGATCTGGGGGAAAGATCAGATTAATGTGATCATTTATCTTTCGGCCTAGAATCGCTGATACAACCTTTAAGATCGATTTCACAATGATTTATGTAAAGGCATTTGAAATATGTGAGGAATCTTCCTTGGATGACATGAGTTTGTTCTGTGAATCGTTTACTTGGAGTGCACCCAGTGGATATAGAGTTACATAGTTTGACACCGATTGGATTTATGGGCCTTTCCTTCTTCATATTTTAACTGGTCAAGATTATATTTGTGCATTTTTCAACTTCCATTCCAGCAGAAGGAATATGAATATAGGTACTTACTGGTCGCCAATGTAAAGTTTTGGCCATACTTCATCTGCATGGCTGATGATGGCTTTGCCAGTAAATAAAAGTCTTTCCAGTTCCCACACCGCCAATCCAGGAGAACTCAGGTCAATTTCCACTTTCCGAGCTGGAGCTGTATCATTCCAGGACGCAGGAATTCTGGATGTGTATGACATTATTTGTTCAATCTGTGACAGTCCTTGCACCAAACTAAATTGTTTAAGTGGTTGTGTTGGGGCCTGAGGCAGTGTTGACCGGGATCTGCTAGGGCTTGGGTGTCGAACGTTTTTACCAGGGTGTGGTGCCTCATAAACTATATCAAGTGCATGCAATGCTTTACACAGCTAAATCTATTTAAAGATCGGATGTTGGCTGGTAGGAAAAAAAGCTGGCGATACATACAGCCATCCAGATACACACCCAGTTTTCACAACACAATTTGAAGTTAAGTTTAAGAAAGGGCATACCAGAAACTATGAAGAACCAATCAATATATGTGAACCGAACAACAGGTTAAAAATATCCTGACATTTAATTACTTAGGTCTTTGAAGTGACAGCCAGGCAGATATTCTCATCTTTTATAATGGAAACATGCATTAAATTTGCAACATTGATGCAAGGTCCTGCTCTTGTAATCAAGATATTTTTTTTACATGGGTTTTATATTACAAATATATGTCAAGTAATGAACGGGGTGATTCCATCTTAACACAGAAACAAAATGTTTTTGGACATGCAAGGTTTGAGATCTTATCATAGAAAAAAATCATCCTCCCCCAAATATGGCACTCTTTTTGTAAATCAATACATCAAGCATGATTTGAAAACAAAAAGACAGAGCACAACATAAGTTGGGCTGAGAAGTACTTTGAGTGCATTACCAGCTTTCATGTTACAATGACCAGAGGTAATATACATACACTCTACATATCCTGCCCCAAGTTAACCTTAGATATTGTTTGTTTTAAAATTTTTCATTTCATCCTTTTGATATGGTAAGTTATACAGACGCAGTTACATAAAAATACAAAACACATAGGCTAAACTTCTCTCCTCACCTCAGATGGGTTGAGGTTTCCCACTGGGGTCTCCTCTCATCCCATAGACCTCCACACTCTTGTTCAAAAGCCTCAAAAAAAAGATAATTTAAAACCCTTCAAGCTATTTTTCATACTGGATTATCAACACTACCTGCTACAGCTAAGGAGAACAGCAATGCCATCACAGACTGCGCAACTGGCAGCCTTAGTTGTAAGCTGCCGTAACGGGGACAGCAATCTTCAGAGGGCTTTCATTAATCCTCCATTACCTTGGCCCAAATGTCAGAACCGAGATATCACAGCCGTCCTTCAACAGTGTTTTTATATTACTACAGTGCATGCAGGACTGAGTACAAGTAAAACGTGAAAGAAGTCTTCAATACCTTTCTTTGGTGAGAAGGAACACCAGAAGTGAGAGTGAATATGGGCCACTACAGGTAAAGGGACATACCGGTGTAAGATCCAAAGCTTGGTGGAAGGTTTGTGATGTATGAAATCAACCTTTATGATGTAGAAGACAAGGGCTGAATTACTCTGTGGCACCACACAACTCATGGAAAAGGGCATTAGGTTATTCTGCCAGCATTAGTGCTGCATTGCAGAGATGATCAGAATTTAGCAGACGACAATGATTTTAGAGTTATAAAGCAGCAATCTCCCAATGAGGCTGAAAGCTGATATGATATGTACAATCGTTTCATTTTCCAACCCTAAAAGGATTTCTACAGCCCAGTAGCAGCTAATTCTGTCCCATCCCAATATAAGGTCTGATTAATTCCTGAACACATTGAGCAAATGAAAAAACATATCCAGCACCCGGCACAATGGGAATGACTTGAGGATTGTGTCGCTTCAAGAATGCCTTATTGAATCCAGCCCCTCACCATCCTCTGCAGGTTCTGAAACGGAGAAAAGCAAAGTAAAATACCAAAGTGCTCTAATCCCAAATGCGCCGATTTCAGAATGCCTTCTTCTCTAGTCGATCCAGAATTGCCTGGATCCTCTGCACGGCCTCCTTCCGGGCCTGTCTGACGGCCTCCTGGCCCTGGGTCTCCACTGAGTCCAGTGCCAGGAGCTCCTTGGTCAGCAACTCCTCCAGGTAGCGGTATGTCTTGTCCGTTTTTTTGCCCACAAACTCATCAACGTCTTCCTGCAGGAGCATTACTCGAACCATGATCTGATGCACTCGGGCAAGGCCAGGGCTATCGTTGGGAAGCTGGGGTCCGATTGGGACATGGGTTTGGGGTGCCGTCGGTGTTGGGGGTGGCGGGGCTGCCGGAGATGGTACAGAGGGCGGTAGCTGACCTTGAGAAGAAATGGGCTCGCTCAGCCCTCCTCTCCCCGTTCTGTTGTATAGCTGGGGAGGAGAGCAGAATTCGGCCGGCTTTCCGTTGGAAGGGTTTGGGGTGTTGGGAGGTGGCTGAGGTTTAGGCCCCACTTGGGGAGGATTTTGGGGTGTTTGGTCCTGGAATAGGAAGAATGTAAATGCAAATTTACAATTTGCACATGCACAACTTTAACACTGTCTTATTCTATTCCATTTTATTTGTGTATATATATATATTGTTGCTGCAATTTACTGTGTATATTGTATATATTGCCGTTTTTGCCATTAACTTTTTGGCATTCAGTGGAAAACAAAAAAAGAATTTCATGGCATAATCGAAAACACCGTTCTTGCAACATGTTCATATCGTGCATATGACAAGTGACCTCAAATACACAATCTACATTTGAAATGCCTGTATGCTGTGGACAGGGACTATAGATTAAAAACAAACAACAAAAAACAAACTTTGGTACCTTTGGTTGGTAGGGAGGTGGGGCACCAGTTCCAGTCCCTGGCCATGCTGGAGGATGTTGCGGACGGACCGGATTGCCATAGTGGTTTTGTGGATGCTGCTGCTGTGGCAGCGGCTGCTGCCCAGGCTGCTGGCCTGGCTGCTGTGCAGGCTGCCATTGTTGTGGTGAGGGCCCATATCCACTGGAGTGAGGCCAGCCCTCAGCCTGGGGTCTAGCATGCAGAGCCTGGCCTGCAGGGTAGTGGGGGTTTTGGGGCATTGCGTGAGCGCCGTCGTTATAGTGAGAATATGATCCGGGAGGATATCCAGGTGCCTGAGGATTAGAAAATGTATAATTATAAACAAATGGAGAAACATCTTGAGACCTGATTGACAAGGGTTCCAGAAACCCGAATGTGTCTGAACTGTACGGTACTGTGATGCATGTGAAGTCTGTGACGTACCCCTTGACAGTGTGGCCCAGGGTAATGATGGTGTTGGGAATGAGGCTGGCCAGACCCTGCAGCAGTCTGCTCTGGAGGACAACCTTGGTTGGGGTATGGACCTTGCCCGGGTCTCTGAGGAATCTGGTCAGCGCAGTAAAATGGGTTGGATGGGTGGAAGTTGCTTGTGGAATAGTGTCCCTGGTTTGGATTGTAGACACCGTGGCCATTTGGATACGCTCCTGGAACCGCCTGGATGGTAAACACAAGACCAGAAACACTGACACAAATGTTTGAGGGAAAGCATCGAGTATGGGAAAGAGAAATAAAAGGTAAATTTACCTGTGGGTTGTATGAAGGCTGTATCTCCGTTCCTGGGGGAAAGTTGTTTGCATAATGAGCTGTGGAATGGGTCTGTGGATACCAGTAGTTTGAGGGGTAGCCAGGGTACTGAGATGCGTCCTGTAAACATAGAACGTATCGCTTGAAAAGTTCTTAAATCATACACGGATACGCTTTAGGGAGGAATTCAGATTAATGATTACATTGCTGAATAAAACAGACAAACACTCCCAACAACAATTCACTTTGACAGTGATGACGTAGGGATCATTACCCCTGGCTTGTCTTACGATGGTACGCTACTGTGGTACCACAATGCTACCAGAGAGGCCTCAAACCTGTTAGACATGTTGTTGTTTTTTTGGCAGGAATCTAAAACTATTGTTAAAAAGTGTTTTACAGTACGAATAAACGTGAGACAGTAGCCAGGAAAACAGACAACGACCCAGATAGCCGGGCAGTGTTAAGTATTACATAACGCTAATCAGATAGCCGTAGCCGAGGTTTTACTGGTTCACATTTGGATAAGTGTTTCTTACACAGTCAAATACTAGTTTAGACCTAAACAAGCACGCATGTAAATAGCCGTACCGAGTCACGTACCATGTCTGCAATTCAATTCGCGTTGTTGTTTTTCTTCCGAGTTGTGATTCAAAGGCCACCAAGATTTAGGACTGGACCGCATTTAATAACGGGACATACTGGAAATACTTTTTTACAGCTTTACCATCTTTGATATAATTAAAATAAACACAAAACCAGTTCAACATCGACTATGGTTTGCTATTTCATATATTTCTTTCGTTTTTTAAAGGTCTCGGTGGTTTTGCAAAAATGAGGAAATGATTGAATGGCTTCTACTTGGTAATTGTGTCCTGTACCTTTAACCCTTAGGCCCGCCTCCGTGTCTATATTCTATGCGTCACTATGTGTCAGCCAATGGGCGACTCGGAAAGAGGAACGTGACGCGCTACAATGTTGCAACTCCGTACAATATTCTAAGAAAATATAATACAAAATTAAATGGATAGATATTTATTTGGTATTTTTTATATCAAATGCATTATCTAGAAAATATCTATGTCCAAAATAAGTTAAGATGTGTATATACGGGTTCGGGTTCAGAAGGGTTAAAGGTCTACAGGAAGTTTACCCCAAATGTGTATAAAATTGCTTCCTGTACTAACAGGGGAAGAGACACATTTTGAAACATTCATGGCGTGACATTATTAAAAACATTCTACCTAACAAATTACAAAAAATCAAGATGAATTACGTACCAGGAACGGCAAGTCTAATTGATGACATCGATAGTAAGTCAATGTTGGCGCCTTTTGTCTCACTTGCATTTGGGACGTGAATATGTTGGGGCTGTACTTGTATCACATCTTATACTTGTATCTTATCTTATACTTGTATCTTGTTGAACTCGTGGCCTGATGTGTTTGTGTTTCTTTACGGCGGTAGAGAAACACCTGGTGCTGCTCCGCGACGGCAGAACACTAATTGGGTTCCTTAGGAGCATTGATCAGTTCGGTAAGGCCATTGAACTATTAGTGCTATCAAAATGACACTACTCATTTCTAAAAGTGGTGGTGTGTCTTTGAAACTAGCCAATATCAGCCACGTCTCTTGGAGTTCCTGTACGAAAAGTTTGCAACAAGGAGTGCATATCTAGCATTGCGTTTTGTTTCTTACGTTATCCTTATTTGTTTACATTCTTTACCAGCCAATTTAGTTTTTCACCAGACAGTGGAGCGCATCCATGTGGGAAAAAAATTCGGGGACATCCCAAGAGGCATCTTCATCGTGAGAGGAGAAAACGTTGTTTTACTCGGAGAGATGGTGAGTGGGCCCAATGGTAACTCAAACGTATGTGTTTTAACATATTACTGACATGCATCACAATGTCAATGCATTAGTATTTAGCTTTTTACTCTTTATTTATTTATTTATTTATTTTTTACTGACACCAGCCATAATCAGCCGAATTACTGATGCAGATTCTTCAACTAC
>JAOTIX010000008.1:15701348-15723691 GCA_027123715.1 Gaidropsarus macrophthalmus
GTGTGTGTGTGTGTGTGTGTGTGTGTGTGTGTGTGTGTGTGTGTGTGTGTGTGTGTGTGTGTGCGTGTGTGTGTAGGCTGCGAGGGGCACCCGTCGTTATCAGGCACAGTACAGCGTTCGAGGCAGCAGCCTTGGTAACATGGTCATAGGAATGGCAAGGTGATGTAAGTGTGTGTGCGTGTGTGTGTGTGTGTGTGTGTGTGCTTAACAGTTGCATGTGTGGGTGCACGTGTGTGTGTGTGTGCGTGTGTGTGCATGGGGGTTTATCTGTGTGCTGATAGCACTGCAGCCTTGTGGATCACTGCTTATATAGACCCACGGACACAGTGGGATCTCTAGAGACAGAGCGCTACATCCCTACAGCACATCACTTCTCCAGCTCGCTTAAGACAGGGCTCAAGTATCCAGTCGTATAGTTTGCTATCAGGTTTGTTTCACCGGTCCCAGAAACAGTTCTACCAAAAGAAGATGTTGCCTGCAACCTTCAAGCTGTGCGCTGGCATCTCATACCGCCACACGCGGAACATGACCGGTGAGTGCACCAGAGCTGAAGATGGACATTTGTATGTTCCCAAATACAATGACAGCAGATGACCTGCAGCCACTTCACTGTGGGGTTTTAAGAGGTTTATTCCCCCCTGGGAAGAAGGACGAACGTGTTCAACTCAAACTTTATGCAACAAAGAGTGTGCTGTGCAGTATTGGTGTGCCTTATATATTTGAAATGTCTGGCTTTGTGTGATTTTCAACTGTTTTTTAACTCGCTTTCCCGTTTGACCTGCAAGGTTTGAGGAAGAACGCCCTCACAGCCATCCACCATGAACTCAACAGAATGGCGGGCCCCGGGTCTAACAACTGGATCAATCACGTCCGAAGGAGCTCCTTTCTCAGTGAGTCACTGTTATTCCCCCCTCACACACACACACCACCGCCTTCTTAATCAGAGTAGATATCGTTCTAGTTATACCAGCTTTTATTTAGGTCAACCGTTTTGTGGCCCGAACACAAAACACGCCGTGTTTACACACAGGCAGTGAGCAATCGACAAGACCGAGCGTGGGAGCTTGTAACAATGCAACACCAACAGATAACAGCTGAGATAATGACATGAGAAGTTTAAAAAAAAAAAAGTGACAAAAAAAAGTTGTAATCTTTGAATTCCCCTACACAGAGATAGTTATTCCATGAACACACAAGCTAAAAAAGCCTCCTCACGTGGGGCCACAGATATAATGTTATTATTTGCCGTTCCTCAAAGGCTCCAGGATCGAGGAGGCGGAGGAGTACAGTCAGGAGGAGGTGGCCTACGTGAAGCAAGGGGAGAGTGCCCTGCAGGAGGCCATCAGCATCCTCGCAGAGCAGGACGGCTGGACCGTAGAGAGCATCGCGGTGAGTACCAACACGCTCCGCCTCCGTTGTTAGCAATGAATGAATGGGCTACACCAAAATGAGTGTAATCACTTCTATGGGTTTTCATAAGAGCTCATGTTTTAACATTACTTTCCGCGTCTTCGTCTGCAACCCCACGTTTAGTCGAACGGGGACAAAGTCCTGAGCAAGGTGGTCGCTGGCATCGGGAAGGTGTTCAAGCTGGAGGTGATAGTGGACCAGCCTCCCGACAGTCTCTACGGAGAGCTGGTGGGCAACATGGAACAGATGGGGGATTGGAACCCCAACGTCAAGCAGGTCAAGGTGAGACGTGAACCGTCCAGATATAGGTGCCGACTACAATCAATACATGTTGACTTTAGTTTACAGATAACGTTTAACAATGGCACCTATTTCTGGCTGACGTTTTTTTGTTCTTCTCTTCTTCCCGACTCCAAGATTCTGCAGAAGATCGGGGACGACACAATGGTCACCCACGAAGTTGCGGCGGAAACCCCCGGAAACGTGGTGGGGCCGCGGGACTTTGTCAGCGTCCGGTGTGCCAAGCGCCGCGGCTCCACCTGCTTCCTGGCCGGAAAGTCCACCCAGCACCCCGGGATGCCCGAACAGAAGGGCGTGGTGAGGCAAGTCACAATGGCCCCGTGCCTTTTAACACGTACTACGTTTGGCTGAACAGGATGACGCATGAGGATAGATGGAAAGGCCGATGAGAGTCGGATGGATTTATGCTCTTTAATGTGGTCACAAGGTTCTAAGGTGGTTTGCTTTTATTTTGCAGAGCAGAGAATGGCCCCACCTGTATAGTGTTGAAGCCGGACGCTGAAAACCCCAATAGGACCAAGTTCACCTGGTTATTAAGCATAGATCTTAAGGTAAGGCAATCACAACCATCACAGTGTTAACATAAAATGTTCAACTGAGTCAACCCTAATGAAACAAACATGTCATCTTCTTGCCGGCTGTTGATTAAATATGTGTTCGCTTCATTGTTTGCTAGGGCTGGATCCCAAAGACCATCATAAATAGAGTGCTGTCTCAGACACAGGTGGACTTTGCCAACCACCTCAGACATAGAATGGCCAGCCATGCGTCTTTGGAGATGGCGCCTGCCTGCTAACTCAAGCGCTCACCCTAAGTAATGGCTGTGTGACTACAAGTCAAGAACATTGTGGTAAACAGCACCGCCGTGTTAAATCGACTGACCTCGAAGGAATCCACAAAGAGACTGGAAAGACTACATATGGATCACGCTTGTTTGACTCTGGACTCTGGACACTCTTAACCTTTTGAAGATCATATATATTTCCATCTTCATATTTTCAAAGGCACACATTAATACATTAAGAATCCTTCTTCACTAATATCCAGATCGATTTGAAAAGGGAAACCATATTGTTACCTTTTAAGCAAAAGAGAATCATCAATTCACTTATTCCATCAAATATAGCTATGAGTCACTCTAAAAACAAGGCGATAAAAAGAGGAAGGCATATAAATCAACAATGTTATCTAAATGTGCTTTGACCCGAATTCCTTTTCTCTATTGTTGCCAATGTTTGTGGGCTTATCGTAAATATTCAGCTCAAGCTTTTTTCTCATGACATAACTAACATTTTAAATCATTTTCCATCCCTACATTGTAAAATAATCCTTTTATTTGAATATTGTATTTATTGATGTATCGGTATTGCATAATGCTTATGAACTGCCAACCAAATAAGTAGTTGTCATTGGAAATTATTTATATATTTTTGTTATTGCAGCTTAGGCCTATTTAGTATAAACTGCTCCAACTCTTTGAGAACCTGTCACAATGACATTTTCCACTTTATCCATCTATTACCCTAGGAAATGCATAAACATTTTGACAATAAAGATTCTTCTGTTCGTAGTAGCTCAACATTGATCCGGTGGTGTGAGCCAAGAGCACATTTTCCCACAATAAGCTAAAAGTATATTTCACATCAGACAGGTACATGGTATTCCATTATTGCCACTGCCATAATATTTCCTTAGTCTTTATAGTTTTAATTGCTCCAAAACAAGTTTTTACTTAGACTATATGCTGACTATGAGTGTTTTTGTGAAAAAGTTAGATATGACTGTGATACACTTACAAAACCTGCAAATACAATTCCATATTAATTCAGCTGCTCCTTTATGATATGATTTGAGTGTAACGTCGATTTCTGAGAGGAATGCAGTGACAATATTCGTTTCAGGTTGACAGAAGGACAGGACATTTTGGTTGTTGAGTTTCAAAATCTTGCTCTCTGCCACTATGTCTCTTGAACTCTCAAATCTTAACAAATGGGGCCTTAAATGAGCAGTTTCAAACAGATGTCTCAAGGACTGAGCCAAACACATTAGCTATTAGCTCGTCATTTCAAGAGTTGCTGGCTAGTCGGGAGAGGGTGAGGACAATGGCGTTTGAGGGAGTTTTTTGTAATTTGATATATGGTTACTCTGTAAAGAGTTGTTGCTTTTTTGTTGTATAACCCTGGGTAAGTCTCCAGTTAATAGCATAGTATATTCTGAGACCATACTGCCAATACATTATTCATTTGACATGGAAAGATTCACTGTCAGTGAATCTTTCCATGTCTTGTCATCTTCTGATCTTGTCAGTGAATCACTGACAAGATCAGAAGATGACAAGACATAACAGCCAACATGTTTTTTAATGTATCTCCTGTAAAATCATATATTTAAATCATATGAATATTATCAAAACATATGTAATAGCTTAACACCAATGTCACTTGTTATGTCTGACTAACAGTTAATTAGCTATATAAAACCAGACTGTTAACAAAAGTTGTAGTAAACATCACCGCTACTCTCTGTAAAAGTACATGGGGGAAAAAATGTTCAGCTGGTAAATAAATAAAACACATCTTGAAGAGAAACAAATGTGCATCTTTGGCATATGTTAATTTTAATACCTGGCAACGCCGTACATATATTTCATTTGGAGGGAAAATACTGGGGGAAGAAGTTGAGCAGATAAATAAATAAAACACATCTTGACAAACATATTTCCCTTACGGAAAATAGCAGATACCGCCATTTGTGGGAACCCCACTCGTCCCTAAGCGCAGGGGTTTCAAACTCAGTTTACCTGGGGGCTGCTGGAGGTAGAGTCTGGCCTTATCAACATATTTCTTGTCTGTGTTTTATAAAAATAATAATATAATAAATAACAAAATAAAAGTAAAAAGTACTGCAACGACTATGCTAATGTTCTTAAGTTGTCCACAAACACCAGGGTAGCTGTGACGAGTATGAGTATGGTAACCCATAAGTGCTAAGAGAGTATAAAATGGCCAGGGCAGCGAGAAGGGAAAAAAAAGAACTTATCAAATGTGGGGGCCACAAAATATCATCCTGCGGGCCGCAATTGGCCCACGGGCCGCGAGTTTGAGACCCCTGTCTAAGCGAGATGCGCAAAGAAAAGAGGAAGTTAGAGAGAGGGGTGGGGAGAGAGCGAGCGAGAGCAATGACGTAATGAACATAGGGGCCAGGGCAGGAAACCACAATTCCCAAGATGCACTTGGAATTACTGTGGCACTGGACGGGGGAAGGGAAACTGAGATTGGAGGGAGAAAAGAATCACAAACTGAGGTTGTTTCAAAAATATACATATATTGACCAATTTGTGAAATAAGACATCGAATGCAACGCTTTCAAATTCAGGTATGTTACGCAAAAAAAATGCGCCGTGAGGTTATGGGTTTGATTGAAACGCTGTCTGGTTTGTGGAAGAGCAGCAACTAACGGTGCTATGCTACAACGTATCGGGCTGAGATCAGCTAGCACCGTTAGTTGCTATGCTACACTGTGTCGGGCTGAGATCAGCTAGCACCGTTAGTTGCACAGGATAACCGTGTCGTCGTATGTGAACTGTTTTACTGCACGTCACGTTAATGGCTATTCACGATGTATCTACACACATAGGTGCTAGGCTTTTAAGACGAACACACGCTTCAGTTGTGCCTGCTAAGTGTAGCATTTGATTTAAAAAGCAAGCTGTGAAGTCTTTGTGATCATCGCCAGCTCACTAACAGTGGGACCACTGACCAGGCAGGCATCAGTGGTTGCACACCAGCCCGCTAGTTGCTCAGATAGCGAGCTGTCAGAGCGGCAAGTTGACAGGTGACGGCTAGCAGCCAGGGGTCTCCAACTGGCGGCCCGCGGGCCAATTGAGTTTGAGAGCCCTGCCCTACGCGGTCACTTAATTCAGCATCATTCTGCAGGGTCACTGGGATAAACTGCTTATAAAGATAAGACCTGTGTCTCATGTGTGGTAGACGACAAGGATCTCCAGTGCCTTTGGAGTTACATTTCTGCAGAAGTGTTGCAGTCTAACTAATGTCAAATCCCATTAAAAAAGGTTGTTATTAATTAGGCTTTTGGTTTTGATATTTTTTTCTGTCCATTTATATAGGCCTATGTTTTAGAACAGGATGACGTTGAAGATTTAAGCCAGATCAATTCCAACACATTACTCAAGACTTTGTGGCTATATTGCAAGATTCATAGTATATTGCAAGTTTGTTGTTCTACATTTTGCCTACTTTTTTCAATTTTCTTAATTTTCAGATGTCATAATATGAAAGGATGACCCCTCCTTCCAAGGACCATGGACACCAATGAATCATATCCGTGACACATTTTTATCCGCTTGCCATTACTGGACAATTCTTACTTTCAACTGTATGCCATTTCATGTAAGGCTGAAGACCTGCACACAGCAGCACTGATGCAAGTAACTTGAACAGGAGCACCACGCTGATACCCCAATGCCCCTGAGATTCCTCCTAAGTGCCAAAGTAATGAAGCGTCTTGGACAGGATGGGCCCAGCCTTACCAACCGATGTCATTATCTAGCCTCTGCGATTGTCTTCTGGGTCAGATGAAAAAACACACCGGCCAAGCTTCTCTGTGGAGGAGTGGAAGAAGGGAGTCTTTCAGCACACCTGCCCATTGGTAGAAGACTCCTGAAGGACGACCCCTGGGCAAATTCGCCCACTGGCTCGGCAAATTCGTAGCCTGGTCCGTCACTATATACAGACAGACGGTGCACCAAGAAGATGAATGGGAATAACATTATCGATGGACAGTAACGGAACTAAGTGTGGGAAAGACGATTGACCTTGACATACATCGCTTGACATACAAAGGAAAGAAGAGGACGACTTGCAAAAGGCACTTGGACGTAAAACCATGGTGGACTTTGCATCCGCTCCTTGTCCAGTCCATGACCTCAGTGGCCTATAGAGGGAACGATCCGGAAAAAACGTTCTCTGAGAAACTCCCACATATGCAATGGAAGGAGACATTAGTGTTGAATCACACACTGAGGTAATTCCATTTACTACTTGGATGGGCTGTGATCTGTGATTGAATGCTTAGGTCTGGCTTTTTAGATTCGCAGCAGCAGTAAAGTAGCTGACACCTCATTCGTTTCACATCACAAAAAAGAAGCACAGTACACTGTTGATGTATTGATTGCACGCACTTAGTACCTGGCCCCTCACGTACTAAAGTTTCATGTAAGACCATTAAAGGTGCTGGGGTTTAGCCTGTAATGTTATACCTCTGATTGACGGCTTAAGGTCAGTTTATTCAAGAGTAAGCTCCTGTCTGGGCTCCTACCAAGACCTGATGCTGCATCGCCTCCCTGCTCCAGTGTCCTTGTGCTTTCTTAGGGCCATATTCAGGACTGGTTCAATGCGCTTTACCCAATGGTACTATTAACATGACAATAGTTGTTTTTTGAGTAATTGAGTAATGTTGTTCCATGATCCAAATTCCACCCTTCACATCAGTCAGCGTACATTATGTCAGAGATGTGGAACTGTGCAATGGATGCTTGTTTTGGATCTAACGCATGGGTTCTGTTTTGTGGACGCGTTTTCCCAGGGTCTGACTTGTTTGTCCCACGAATGTAAACCATTAGAGGATGTCCCCAACGGTCACTCCAACCACAAGCCTGTGAGTAAACCCCGTCCCTTTATTCAGGCTCCAGTCATTTGCAAAAACGACAGTGATAACCCCTTTTTTCATTTCACTGTATGTAAAATGTTATTTTTCGCAGACGTGACAATTAAAAATCTTTGAACTTTGACCTTGCATTCATCAACGTCCACCAGCTGAGCCTGGAGCCCACGGTGTTGACCACTGTTGTGACAGTCGCTGTTGTTCCAGTCGCTCTCCACCCACTTTGTTGAATGGGTCTTGTTTTCTACCCAGGTCACAAATGGACTCCCCGTCGGCCGTCGTGTTAAAGACCAAACCAATGGGAATGCTTCACTGAGATCTCTGCCGGTGCGTCACAGCTTATCATTTTTTTGTGTGTGGTGGGGGATTCTATTTTAGTTTTACCGTACATTGTTCATCTCAACATTTTCACAATGACCTCTGGGTGTGTGTGTGTGTGTGTGTGGCAATTCTTTAGATCTCAGCACTGAAGCAGAATGGCCTTCTGCAGTCCTTGGCAGCAGGAGGGGAGCCTGTGGTGGCAGGTAACACACACACACACACACACACACACACACACACACACACACACACACACACACACACACAGGCCTAAAAAGCCCTCAGTGGCAGCTAACACACACACACACACACACACAGGAAGCCCTCCCCATTTTTCTTCTCTCTTCTCCAACCCAGAGGAATAATTATGCGTATTCCTATGCTAGCTAGCCCTAGCAGGTAAAAACAAAATCATCCCTGGAGACTGTAAGCTGCCTGCTAGCTGTGAAGCACAGGGCCGCTGTGGGTCTGTTTCACCAGGATGGACGAGGCTGCGTTGCACACAAGGCACCTGTGGCGGTCCCTGTGCTTGAAGCGCTCACGCTACCCTCCTATGCCGACTCTCTAATCTCTTATCAAAACTAGATTCACACCAGTGTTTTCCCCACACTGCCGTGACAAGCGTACACATCCCCATTCATTCCCTGTCGGCGACACATCAACCGACAGCTCGTTAGAGCAGGCTTGGCCTTGCTCATGGGCCACGGCATCCTCTGCCAGGGGGAACCAGCAGCCCTGGACCAGCTCTGGTCCCCACATGACGACCGGCTCCACCTCATCCCTGTGCGGCCTGGCCGGGGCTTTTCTGAGACATCTCCTGTGTCCTGTGACATCTCCTGTGTTCTCCCCACAGAGGAGAGCTCTGAGCTGGAGAAGGCCCGTGAGGAGTGGGACGCCGTGGAGAGCGTCCAGCCAGGTGAGACGGGCTATGTTGGCTCTGTTGATTTCTGGGGAGGTTCTTTCAGTCATTTCTCTCCATGAGGTCGTTTGGTGTACATTGTAAGCGATGGGCCGCAGCTAGAGATGGCGTCCGGCAGCTTTTGTATTGATGGCGCTTGCGTCTCTTTTTGTAGCGGCGACTGAAGAGTCGGCGCCAACGCCGCTCATCTCGTTCAACGAGGCCCTGCAGTACTTTCAGACCACAGACCTCGGCGAGCTCCTGGTGAGACACGCGGAAGAGAGATCACACACACACACACAGAAGAGAGAACACACACAGACACACAAACGGAAGAGAGATCACACACACGTACACACACACACACACACACACACACACACACACACAGAAGAGAGAACACACACACACACACACACAAACGGAAGAGAGATCGCACGCACACACACACACACACACACACACACAGAAGAGAGAACACACACACTGGAGGCAGGTAGGGGAGGACCTCAGGTGGTCCTTGTTGAACCTCGGTCTCCTGTCTTGCAGAGGAACATACAGCCCACCGTTCGCAGGACCGGCCTGGCTGCCATCACACACTTCTTCTTCGGACCCCCGCGGCTGCACAGGGAGCTCCTGGAGGAGAGGGACCTGGTGTTCGCCATCGCACAATGTGAGCCCCCCCCCCACCCCCCCATCACTACATCTCTGGGTGTTCTCGTATGTTTTATCCTCGTTGCGGACGAACCACCTCACACAGTGTGTGTCGGCGTGGGCGTGTGTGTGTGTGTGTGTGTGTGTGTGTGTGTGTGTCCTCAGGTTCTCTAGACAACAGCCAGGCGGTGCACATGCGTGTCCTGCAGACCATCTACAAGAGGCTGGTGGGCGGCAGGCTGGACTGCGCTCGCTACGGCAACCACTGGGAGAACATCGGCTTCCAGGGTAAGAGGCTGTTGTTTTGTTTTTGCACAAACAGACACGCACACACATTCAGACACTGACACATACACACACATTCACAGACACGCACTCACACATACACACAGACAGACACAGACACACACATTCAGATAGGGCAGTGTGTTCCAGAATGCTTTCAGTAGACAGCTAAGGGGTTCTGCTTTTGTTTTGCTTTTTGTTATGATTATTTCAATCAAAATTGTTTATTTACTGACCAGATCTGAATACAAATGTCCCTCATTTTCACGGGTATAAAAATAAGTAAAACACATTTATATATAATCACACATTAGTAATTCAGGGTGTCAGTGTATACATAGCGTTTAGGGTGCTACCGTGCTCCGTCTGAGTAAAGTCCCTGTGATGCACACCACGCTGTGATGCACACCACACCTCTGAGCAACCTGACCTCTCTGCCCCCCCCCATCCCCCCCGCAGGTACCGACCCGGCCACCGACCTGCGTGGGACCGGCTTCCTGGGCCTGATGCACACGCTCTACTTCGTCATGGACCCTGAGACCCTGCCGTTAGCCCGGGACATCTACAAGCTCTCCCAGCATCCCACACAGGTACGGCTGGACTGCCCCCCCCTAACATGCCCACACACACACACACACCATGTGGCTGCTGTTTTAAAATAGAACATAGCATTTGATTGGGCGGGCAAGTGAGTCACGCCTCATGCAAAAAAACATCCAAACATGTTGTCTCACATTTTAACATCCGGAACAACCTGATCCTTTTTCCTCTTTTATACGTGTGTGAGTCTTTAGATTAGAGACACCTTTATCAATCCCCCGTAGGAGAAATGTGTCCGGCAGCATTGCAAAACTAAAAATTAAATACAAGACAATTACAAAATACAAGTACTAATGAAAAACTAAATAGATACGGTAAATGCAAAGCTAAATGCTAAAGTAGGGACAAGACAAGACAGACGCTATAAACACTTTACAATACACTATGCAATATAAATGATCAAGTGTAAAGTGTTATAAATGGTAGTGGCTAGGTACCGTTTTGGACTCGCCTTGTGTTTCGCCGTTGCAGAATTTCCCGTTCAGCGTGATGTCAATCAACATGACCCGGATCGCCCTGCAAGTCCTGCGGGAAGAGGCCCTCTCCAAGTGAGCCCCTGTTCCTCCCTCTCACAGCGCCCTCCCCGCCCCCCGCGTCCGCCCCTGTGCACCATGTGACCTCCCTCTATTTCCAGGGAGTGTAACCGCCGTCAGCAGGTGGTGGGGGTGCTGAACGAGTTCTACGTGGCCACCTATCTGCACCTGTACCAGCTGTGGAAGTCCCAGCAGAAGACCATCTCTGACTCGGGCTACGTGCTTAAAGGTAGGATGCGGTGTTGAGCGATGTGGAGCGTTTGGTGATGGTTGTTGGGGGGGCAATGGTTGGACGGTAACGCCGCACGCTGCAGGGAGATCGGCCCAGGACGTTGCTCGCAGTCCTTATCGGCTTTCAGATTTTTCTTTTATTGTCAGGTCTACAAATGTAATGTACTGTGTGTGTGTGTGTGTGTGTGCCTGTGTGTGTGTCCGTTCCCCTCGTTCAGAAGTGGAGCTCTTTGCCAAAAAGAACCCCAAACAGATGATGCGGCGGCTGGAGGTCTTCCTCAGAGAGCAGCGGTCAGGGGCGGGGGGCCCGCGGGGGGCCTCGCCGGACCCTCAGGGCCACCAGGGATCCCCCAGCATGGGCGGGGCCAGATCTGTGTCGGGATCGGGATCGGGGTCCAGATCAGGGTCCGGGCAGGGCAGCAAGGAGAAGCAGATGCACTTCACCGGAGTATGTGAGCTGCCACCGGACATGGAAGGAGAGGCCAGACTCATCTAAGCTAGGCAGCGCGTGCTGTACGTGTGTGTGAGTGTGTGTCTGTGTGTGTGCTTATGTGTGTGTCGTCTGTAGGAGGATGTATACCCCACTCAGCCCTTAATACCCAGGCGCTTCGAGCAGACTGCCCCCGCCCCCCCCCCCCCCCTCCATATAATCCGTCTCCAACACAGCTCTATGAACACAGCGGGGTGCCCGATCGCAGGGGCCAGTGAAGATGTCACGACTACTACAACCGCCACCACACGCAACACCAACAAGAACTGTACAAAAACTAAAACGACATGGCGCTGCTTTCGGCGTCAGCGGCTGCCATGACAACGGCTGCGTAGCGAGCTCATAATGCGGCCGGGGAGGGGGGCGGTGGGACGTGGGAGGGCAAACAGACAGCGCTGCTCTGCATTAGCATTCCTCCGCTGCGCTGCATTCTCAGTGAGGGTGTTCTGAGGTGAACACGCCCCCGGCCCCCCGGCGTGAACACAGCCGTACGTCAATCTACTGGAGATGAGAGATTATACGTAGAACTACTATGAACTATAAATGTATATATAAATACACGTGTGTATATAAATAAATATATATATATATATATATGAATGATCTAAGGAAAATCTAAATATTGGGGTCCGTTCCGAAGGGGACACCCCTAGAGTTACATAGAGTAGTTACATCAGAACCCCCCCCCCTGCCCCCGCGCCAGAGCTTCAATCAATGCGGTGGCAGAGTGCCATGGTCAGGGGGTCTTCTCTTACCGCTCAGGAGGACCCCCGCTACGTCGACGGAGGACCAGAGCGTCCGCAGGGTCCTCCTGAGCGCAGCCTCCGGCGTCCGCGGCGCGGCTAGGTGTAAGCGTAGCAATGGCGTATGTGCTTGCCTTGGTTCCGGAGGGCCACACCAACCGTCGGCTGAATGAGCGGTCTATACATTCCGAGCATGTGACATGTGCAGTTGCAAAAATGGAGGGTGTGTGCGTGTGTGTGTGTGCGTGTGAGTGACGGAGATGGATGAAAACAACAAGCTGATATCCACGGAGGGGGCCTCTCGTTCAGAGACGTACGGTACGGTATGCAATCCCAGCTCTCACTCAATGATAATCAACGTAACAAAAAGAGAAGGAAACGATAGTGCTGTGTGACGATCAACGTCGTTCCTAACTTCAGGGTTTGTGTGTATGGGCCAGTGATCGTGCGTGCATGTGTGTGCGTGCGTGCGTGTGTGTGTGTGTCGTGTGTGCTGGAACTGACCACAGATGGGTTTGTGTTTTTAGTTTTCGTTTTGTTTACTTTGCCCGCGATTAAGCCAGCTTTCATCAAAGCACTTGCTGCATTAAGCTACGTCGTTAACCCCCTAGCTGAGAAAGAGCCAGAAGGGACCCCTGGTCCCAACATAACGCAGCCCCGTCGCGTTGCTACGGACAACCCGGGCCGCCCAACAGTCAAACCATCCGGGATCATATTAGAGGGCCCCTCTCCGCTGGCCCCTGGGGGTCCCGGTGGCCATCGCAATGCGGTCCAGGGCCCGGTTTCCCGAAAGCAGCGCTAGCCTACGCGGTTTGTAAAGTTTGTTGTACGAGCAATGACCAACTTTACGAAGCACATAGGCTAACGACGCTTTGGGGAAACCGGGCTCTGGCCTGTAGCGGTGTTTTTTGTCAGGTAGCAACTAGCACTGTAGCAGCCCCATAGCCTCCTCTTCCTCCTCTTCCTCCTCCTCCTGGTAAAGCTCCGATAATAAGCATCCCGTCTTCGTTGCCGCGCCCCTAAAACTACTCGCGTCTGTCAGGTTACGAGGATGTCACAATCTCTTCACACTCCGGGTGGGTCCTGGACCCTGTGGGGTGTGGATGCTTGATTGATGGGGTGGGGGGTTCCTCCCTCGCTTCTTGTCACTCCGGCTTCATTCCTTTTTTTTGTTTGTTTTATTCTGTTGCATTGACGTTTCATTTAGCAGTTTGTCTTTCATCGCTGTGCCACAGCCGTACGTGTGAAACGGTACTCCTGGAGCAGAGCCCTGCCGGACCCCCCGGTCCCGTCCGCTCACCGGACATTAGGACACGCAGGCCGACCCACAAACACATCCACACGCAGTGCTCATTGTTATTTATTGACGTTTCTTTTTACACCCTTTACCGACTTTTTAAAAGTGAACTGATTTATCATTTTTGCCAAGTGCTTGTTTTAGTTGACCAGGCAGAATTTGCACTCTTTGTAGAATGTTGAGGATGTGTGTGTGAGGGGTACAGATGAGAGGGGGGTCCATCTACAATAGCCATAATGCTTATTATTATTATTGCCCACTTGTGTAAATCAAGCTTCATGTCATAGCCCCCTTTCCTCGCCCCTCAAATGTGGATTGTGGATATGATCTCATGTTTAGTTTTATTAGATATCTATCAAAAGGTGAGGGTGTGTGTATGTATGTGTATGTGTGTGTGTGTGTGCGCGTGGGTGTGTGTATCAGGAAGTTTGTACATAGAGATTAAATGATTGTATTTGTATGATTGTCAGTAGGGCATTATACTGAGACACATTTCTTACCTCAAGACCTGAGACAAATCTCTCCTTTCTCTCTCTTGATGTTCTAATCAGACGCTACGTTCTCTGTTTGTTTGGTTTGTCTTCGTTGGGTAGTTTCCTTTTGGGTCCCTATGGGTTTCTCTGTCATACATTTGAATATATATTACATGATGTTTAATATACATTCAACACGTGTAAAAGGAAAACCCCAACATGATGGCATATTTAAACACACGTTAGTCAATGTGTATGTGAATACTAGAAAGACATTTATAGACACACTATAGGCCCTTACACATAGACCACGCAAGCAAAAGATCACTGAATTGGCTGGCGTTGACCATATTGATATAAGCTGGTTTTCTTGTGGCTTCAGTGGTAGTACAGTATACTCTTGCTGTGATCTAAGTGTTTGATGTCAAGAGAAAAACACTCAACCCTGTCCTAACAGCTGCACTCACTAAAACAGGTGCAATATAGGATTGTAAGTATAGGCTACTGTATTATTAGCAGTCTCAATACTGTATACGCTTTGAAATTTAGCATATATATTCAATATCCGAAGACTATTCATTTTTCCAAATAAGATCAAAAATTATTAAACTTTATTTTTTGACCAGTTCCGACGGATCACATTATCTATGCGTTGGTTTAGTTTGGAAAGTAATCCAGAACAAGGTGGGAAACGGGTCCATGCAGAATGTTGGATGCTCTTTGAAGGGGAGTGGTCTGAAGTTCTGCTTCCTACAATAGCTCGGCTAATACAATCACTTCTCTCAATACCCTGCGCTTTATATGAAGGTGTTTTACTGTTGCCGTTGTCGTCTTGTCTCAGCATTTTATGACTGTACCTTGATTGTAGAAGCCCTATTTTGTAATGAGAGGTATTTCAGATTATGTGCTGTTGTACATTAAATGTATTGTATGAAGAACGTTAAATAAATGCCGTTTCAAAATTGTCTGTTTTGTATTGGAATCCCTAAATGAAAGGAACACGCCATGGTTTTTCCATACTGAACTGTTCTTCCCTGATCTTAGACGAGTTGATACATACCTTTCCCGTCTTTGTGTGTGCACTCAATTGCTCTGGGGGGTGCGCACACACACGCAGTATTTAGCTTGGCCCATTACATTCCTACGGATCCAAACGGCCGCTAACATTTGGATCCATAGGAATGTAATGGGCCAAGGTAAATGCTAGCAAAGTAGCACTGCGCGCCAGACTCCAGAGTGATTGAGTGCATGCATGAAGGGAAGAGAGGTATGTATCAACTTGTCTAAGATCAGGGAAGAACATAGTTCAGTATGGAAAAACATTCGCGTGTTCCTTTAAGGCCGCGAGCGCTGTGCGCGCCTGTTGCGAATCCAGTTGTAGGCGGTAATGGTAGCGTTCTGCCACTAGAGGGCAGTCTAGGACAATACCCAAAGCATGGAGGCTCGTTTTGGTTCCCGGGCCGTATACGTGATCAGTCTACCTCTTGAAAAGCAAAAAATACCGGCATTCATTTATTAACTCATCAGATATGCGTGATGTTTGACCTCCATGTATAAGTACTACGACAACTCATGGTTTTGTAACTAGTGGGGCCTACACCGTTGACGAACGTCTCCGTCCAAACTCGTCTTTGCAGACTACCGGTACCGGTCTCATAATTGCAGCCCCATATCTCTTGCGTTCCCATGTTATATGATAATCACAGCAGCATAGCTAAAAATGAGTCCCAATCATATTGCAAACACGGGCATATTCACGTTCTTTGAAAGACCGTCAGACAATGCATTATGAACAGCGTGGCCTGAGGAGCTGTAAAGCCTGCAGAGGCGCCTTGGTTCTGCAGCCACATCTGTGTTGCATCAAGCCCGTGGCTGCGGTCTCCCAGTGTCAGATGACAGGACCTGCTGATTCAGTGAGCAGAGGAGGATGAAAAAAATATATATACCTGGAATGATTCAACCAATATCATCGGTTAAAATGTGTTGCATTTTCACGTTTCTTGATGTTTCTTTTTGTCTCGGTGTGCAGTGTGCATACCCGGGCAGAAGTGACGGAGACATGCAGAAGGCTTGAACGTAACATTAGGTTGTATTTGTCAAGAAAGGCTCGAAGGGAATTAAATTATTAATTAAAGCCAAATAACATGGCGTGTTTATCTATTTATGGTGAGTGAAGGTAAGTGGAAGGGGAGTAGGAGTGGGGTTGGGGGGAGTTACACAATCTGCCACCATTTGTACCTAGTGATCCTTCTGGAAAAAACGTTTTTTCCCCCACTCACGCATTCTCCCTCCCTCAAATCTCTCTCACTCGCTCTCTCTCTCTCTCTCTCTGATGTCAGTGTTTCCTGCTGCAGGGGATGCTCACACTGTGTGCTCGATGACTTGACTATTTAGTCAAAACAGCTACAGAAGTGCACATTCAAAGTTTTGATTTATGTCGGTGTTATGCTAGAAAAGAAATGTTGCCACAGTCCCACAAACACCTTTTTTTTTTTTTTTTTTTTAATGACGTCACTCTAAACATCACAGCTATTGTTTGATGTATCTAGCATCCTCAGGAACTGGCTGTTCCTGTGGTTTAAGCGATTGGTGTCACTGGAGGAACTGGAATAAGAAATCGTATATCATTTAATCTCAAATCTGTAATCTATTAAACGTTTTCTATTAAAAATGTCATTAACTCTGCTTTTATGTGTGTATTTTTAAAGTACACAAATTGTAACCTACAGATTACCAGATAGAACATTGGACTGGTCTTCTGATTAATTTGCCATTTACCTTAAAGCTTCAACTTTGCAGAATTAGTTTGAGGATTTATATTCCTTCCATTGCGGCTCTGATCTGATAAGTTACATCTGCACATTTATATGAGTCTGTTACAAATCTGACTACGTGCATATGTGCAGAAATACGCTCATCTGCGTGTATAGCGTGCATAAGGAATCAAGTAACATAAAGTAGATGCCACATTTCATCTGAAAACTGCTTCAAAGAAACCAGTCTGAGGACAAACAAATAAAACGGCAAAGATGTGCTCCATTCACAGGAATACAAAAATAGGGCAGTGCAATACAGGGTTTGAAGTGCCACGCTGGAAAATGTTTTGTCCATAGGTCAGAGCACCAAATATGGCAAAGTATACCAAATCCCGAAATGTCTTTATTTTAAATCGGCTGTGCTATAAGTTGAATACGTGGATGACATGTTCCTTACACAGACTGGGGGCATTCTTAGTTATTATTATTAGTTTGAAGTTGAATCTTGAATGTAAACTGCCCTTATGTTCCCTAGCCCTACCGGCCAGGGTACCGGGGAAGGCCAGACGGGGGGGAAAAAATGACACTGTTGCAAGTCAAATGGAAAACCAGGAGCTATCCCGAAGCCAACACTCTCTGCTAGGAAAAAGGAATTTATGTTCCGCTGCCTGCACCACTGTTTTCATTCTCTCTGAATTCCACTCGGTAATGATAAGTGGACTTTGGCTTCGTTAGCACACGAAAGAAAACACACTGCCCCCCCATCTTCCCCTTCCTCCTTCTCCTCCTACTCCCCTTGCGTTCTTCTTTGGAATTCTCACTCTACTCCCCGCTGGTTTGATTGCTTGGTGAGAGTCTGCACGATGGGAGACCACTGCAAGGTCAGAGACCTCTAGCCTGCAGGTTCAGTCTGCCTGTTCAGGGACCTCTGGTCTGCAGGGGGTGAGACCTCTAGTCTGCAGGGGGTGAGACCTCTGGTGTGCAGGGGGTGAGACCTCTGGTCTGCAGGGGGTGAGACCTCTGGTCTACAGGGGGTGAGAACTTTAGTCTGCAGGTTCAGAGAGCTCTACTCTGCAGGTTCAGTCTGCCTGTTCAGAGACCTTTAGTCTGCAGGTTCAGAGACCTCTATTTTAGAGGTTCAGAGACCTCTAGTCTACAGGGGGAGAGACCTGTAGCCTGCCGGTTCAGAGCCCTCTAGTCTACAGGTTCAGAGACCTCTAGTCTACAGGGTCAGACATTTAGTCGACAGGGTCAGAGACATCTAGTCTAAAGGTTCAGCAACCTTCAGCCTGCAGGTTCAGAGACCTCTATTTTACAGGTTCAGAGACCTCTAGTCTACAGGGTCAGACATTTAGTCTACAGGTTCAGAGACCTTCAGCCTGCAGAGGGAGAGACCTCTAGCCTGCCGATTCAGAGACCCCTAGTCTGCCTGTTCAGAGACCTCTCGTCTACAGGTTCAGAGACCTTCAGCCAGCCGGTTCAGAGACATAGCCAGAAAGGTATTTTGACCAGCAAGTTAAAGGCAGTCCAGAGCTTTCCGCTCCAACCTGTACATCTCAGCTGCAAACCACCTCTTACGGTGGCCTCACCTGCAGTCACCTAACCCCCAGCCCACCTGCCAGACCCGACCACCCCACCGTCCGGTCTCCACACCCGTCTCGTGCAGCCGTCTGATCCCTCCACCTGTTGGGACTTGTCGGGTGCCAGGTGAGGGGGATAATGGCTGTTGGTTGGTGTGTGTTTTTTTTTGTTCAGCTGACCATAGCCTTGAGGGGAATTAGGAACCCTTTTCATTTGCGGGTTCATTGCTGGTCTGTCTCTCTCTATTTGTCTATCTCTCTCTACCTCTCTCTCCCCCTCTCCTAAACTCCCTCCCTGTGTGTTCCTGCCCCCTTCCTATCCCCTCCTCTGGGTCTCGGAGGGAACCCACTTGTCTTGCCTCCAGTGTGAAGTGTGGCTGCAAGCGAGAAGCTCCCACTGCCAAACGCTTCTCTCCCGGACTCCCCCCCTCTTCCCCGCCTACGCTGGTGTAGAAAGGTGAGTGTGCATGGCAAAGGAGCCCTGTGGACTAAACCAAAGCGCACTTTGAGGGAATACGGTTCCCTGGTTGGAACGTGAAGCTACAGACGGAGGTAAGACACCGCGGGTGCGCGCCTTGAGAGAGCATACAGCATGAAGCCTGGGTCAACGGCGGCGGCGGCGGCGGCGTCCGTGGCTCTGCTGGCCCTGTGCTGCGCGCTGCTCCCCAGAGAAGGAGAGAGCGCCGGGGGGATCGTCCCACTCAAGCAGCCAGAGGAGGTGCAGGAGCCCGGGATGCTCGCGGGAGAGGAGTCCCGCGAAGACCCGGAGGCCGACGGAGGTCCGGTCATGGACGTGCAAGGCATCACCATCAAGACCAAGCGCCTCACGGGCGAGGTCTCGCTGCCAGGTAGGATGACCCTTGAACTTGTGCGATGACTAGCCGTAAACCAAAAAACTTTGTATGTGTCTTTAGATTTTTTTGCGGGAACGTCTTTTGAGCAGCTGCACATAAAAAACTTGAAAATGTTCTAATGTAGAACGAAAAGAAAAGAAAAGGCAAAAAGTCAAAAAAGAAAAGCATGGAGTGTTGGATCTTCAAGCCATTGGTTCTTTTGTGAGAGTTGACATGTGTTTGTGTGGGTTCAGGCACACACACACACACACACACACACACACACACACACACACACACATACACACACACTAACACGCAGACGTACACTTGGTCATCGACAGATGAAAAAGAGGATATCCAGATGCTCACCTATGCAGTGCAACTCCTTCACATCTGGAAGTAAAAAGGCAGAAATGTGTGTGCTTGGTTCAGATTAGCAGCCAGGCACCAGCCAGTATTCTCCTCATACCACCAAGACCCCAAGGCTGGAGTATCTCACTCACATATTTCTATTACACTGGCTTTTCCATTCTCTCTCTGTCGGCTCAGCCTTGAATGATTCATGCTGACTACAAGTCTACATCCACAATGGATTCTCAAGATGCTGTTGTTTTCCTTTTTTTAAGAGACAGATCTTAAAGGCACAGCACACCAGAGCCACTTTAATGAATCCAATTACCTTACCAATCAACAGTAAATGGTACCCTGTTTTGCAAGCGACTTCACTATTAAGTGTGGTGAGGTTTTGTCATGTGAGGTTTTCGGTGCGGCGTCTGGACAGAGCGTCTGCCATAAAACGTTGGCTAGATAGAGTCCAACTGCTGGAAACTGAGGAGTGTTTTCCACACAGGGCCACTAATGTGACTAAGACATTTGCTCAGACAACCTCACAGGCAACCTCAGAGTGAATGGCCAGCTAAGCTAACCACCACCCCCCCGAAAAAAAACCTAACAAAAACATTCCTCCACATTCCTCAGCTGTGTTGAATTGTGGACAGTGCATATGGAAGTCAACACACATGATTAATATTGTGGACAATATAAAAAACGTGTCGTCAGTCGGTACGCTCTGGGATAGTACTGGCTAGTTCAGAGCAAAACACGTTTCAACAACCAATACAACCACGGACACAAGCTGACGCACGTCCTTCATTAACATCACGTAGACGTTTGGTGCTCCTGTGTCAGTCATACTGTCCACCAGATAAGGGCTGCTGTATCTGCAAGGCTACGGAAAAGGTCTGATTCTCAGTGGGGCGCCGGGGGGGGGCTTGCTCTGTGCTGCAGGCCGGGTGAGACGAGAGCCTGACGAAGGGAAAAAAAAGAAGAAGGACAAGAAGAAGAACAAGGAACCCAAGGACCCCAGCGCCACCAAGAAGCCCAAGGCCGACAAGAAGAACAGGAAGGGGAAGGGCAAGACCACCACCCTGCCCCCCACCACCACCACCACAGGTGAAGCCGCACACCCCCACCCCCCACCCACCACTTCCATGTCTTCTACCGTCTTCTACTTGATTTTCTTCTGACTGTGTTTGCGTCTGTTTCACGTGTTTGTGTTTTTGTGTGTGTGTGTGTGTGTGTGTGTGTGTGTGTGTGTGTGTGTGTGTGTGTGTGTGTGTGTGTCCATTGAAATGTTGAAGCATTTGGGTGTGTGTTGTGTTTGAGCCATGCCACACAGTCTGGGGTCCGGGGGCTGGGTGGAGCGGTCCTGGGTCTGGGGTCTGGGGTTTGGGGGCTGGGTGGAGGGGTCCTGGGTCTGGGGTCTAGACCCCTCCACCACAATAGGTGGAAGGGTCTGGGGTCTGGGTGGAGGGGTCCTGGGTCTGGGCTCTGGGCCCCGGGCTCTGGGGTCCTGGGTCTGGGGTCTGGCTGAAGCGGTCCTGGCTCTGGGGTCTGGGGTCTGGCTGGAGCGGTCCTGGCTCTGGGGTCTGGGGTCTGGGGTGCTGGCTCTGGGGTCTGGGTGGACGGAGGCAGAGCGGCTGCGGGGTCATTGGGGTCGTGATAATGGGTCTGACGTGTCTCAGACCAGGTACCCATAATCCCCCGAGCCAAGCGCTGACCTCATCGCTGCAACACGATAAATTGAGTGTGGAGAAAAAGGCTGGGTTACACACACACACACACACAAAATGACACACACACACACATACACGCACACACATACACACAAATACACATGTGCTTGCGGTTGTGCATGTGCATAGCTGTGTATGCATGTGTGTGTGTGTCTGTGTGTGTGTGTGTTTGCATGTACATGTGTGTTTGTGCGTGTGTGCGTGTGCGTGTGTGCCTGTGTATGTTTTTGCACGTGTGCGTGTGTGTGTGTGTGTGTGCATCTGTGTGTGTTTGCATGTACATGTGTGTGTGTGTTTGTGTTTGCATCTACATGTGTCTGTGTGTGCGCGTGTGTGCGTGTGCATGTATGTGTGTATGTGTGTGTGTGTGTGTGTGTATGTTCACATGTACATGTGTGTGTGTGTGTGTGTGTAACTCGATGTCGTCTGCGAGGTCATCTCTGGGTAGGCGCTGCGCTCCCGTATAATAATCCTGTTCTCGTATTCCCGGCGGTTCAGTAATCCGGGGGCCCGGGGCCTAACGACCTGGGATTAATCCACAGGCCTAGACACCGGATCTGGCCCCTGCTCAGACCCGTCCCAGAGCCAGCCTATAAGAAGTGGGTCAACTGCCAGGGAGGAGCCGATTGGCTCCTTCGCCTGGAGGAAAAGTGAGTGGGACGCTGGCGGATGAGACCCAGAGGCAGAGGCTCCGCCCTCTGATTGGTGGCCCCCAGCATGCTCCTCCCACTTCACCTCACCTCCGATCCAAGCCCCGCCTGGAGAGAGGGGGGGAGAGCATTTTTGGTGGGTGGGTGTTTGATGTGGAGCCCTGTGATTTACGGCCTCCTCCCCCCCCCACCCCACGGCATGGTCTGATGGGGCGGGGGAGGGGCGGGGGGGCCTGGAGGGGCGGTGGCCCGGGGGAACGAGGCCAAGAGGCAGGGGCGATCAAGGGAGAGTTGGCCTGGAGGGAAATACTCACAGGGTCTATGTAAGAGCAGGGTCTCTCTCTCTCTCTTTCTCTTTCTTCTGCTCTCTCTCTTTCTCTCTCTCTCTCTTTCTCCTTCTCTCCCTCTCTCTCTCTCTCTCCCTCTCTTCTTCCCTCTCTCCCCCTCTCTTCTTCTCTCTCCATCTCTCTCTCTCTCTCTCTCTCTCTCTCTCTCTCTCTCTCTCTCTCTCTCTCTCTCTCTCTCTCTC
>JAOTIX010000008.1:15734663-15747817 GCA_027123715.1 Gaidropsarus macrophthalmus
TCACCAGAGGGTTAATCATTTCTTGATTGTGACTTGCTGTAAGCTTTGGGGTCCATTGGTCCTAACATGTTTTAGATGTGGGTGGGGCTTGGCTTTGCTGAAGTGAAGTGTAAGGTAACTCGCCTGATGGCCCAGATCAATACATGACCCCTGAAAGGATAAAATCCAAAGCAGGGCTGCCTGGTACGGCTATACCCACGGCTCCAGTTCATCTGCCACCTCAAATGATTTCATAAACCATTGTTTTCATAAACCTTACTCTATTTGCGTCTCCACAGATCATGGCCCTGCATGGTAACAAGCCGATTCGCCTGCTCAGCCATGGGGGCAGAGCACAAGGAACCCGGGTCGTGGGTGGCGGCAGCCGTGTGGCAGTAACCCGCAGTTCAACCACAGGTGGCACTGCATTGGACCGCAAAGCCCGCCTCAGAAAGCTCAGATTAGCACGCATCCGACAGCTCAGGCTAGAGAAGCTAAGGTCGGCGACAACAACCACGTTACCACCGACGACGACGACGACGACAACAACAGCTGCTGCACCGACAGAGAGCACCACGTCCTGGTACAACCCATGGTTCATAGAGGAGGGACAGTCTTCAACGCTGGATTATGAATACAAAATCGATGACTATTAAACGTCACCCAAGTGGTTTTAGTACATAGGCGATCATCGTTCTTCAGTTATAGATTTCACTGCAAGTATGTTTGTTCAATGATAAACAATGGAAGACTGTTCTATGTATCATATGTAAACTATGGGAACAGCTGAATACCCATATGGATAGGTCCATTTCACATGTTCTGTAACTAACCCTTTACTGGTTACATCTAGTCTTAACTTTCCACACTCTTTCCACAAACTGTTTTACCGTTTCCATATAGAGGATTTAATTGTGAATGTATTTGGCTTTGAGCGAGACATATTTATGCGGATTGCATACTGAAAATAAAGATTGCATCTATTTTTTACTTGACCAATTGTGAAACGACTGCTCTTTTTTTCATATCAAGGCTAAATGGTACAAACAGCACAACTAAGAATTTAGAAAAACAGCTCAAAGTTTATTACATTATTTCATATTATTTTGTGAAGATGATAACTTGGTTGGCTCAACACATTGTGGCAACAAAAAAGGTCTTGTATTAAAACAGATGCGGTTATCCTTTCTTCTTCTGATAGTTGCCAGTTTGGCGATCTATCTAACAAACCTACATTAGATATAATATAGTCTTTCGTCTTTCAAGATGCAATATGATTAGCGCACAGCACTCGGAGGGCGAACAGTGCCATCGTTCGGGGGTTTCACAATTCTCTTGACTGCATTACACCTCTGTCGTGAAAAACACTGAATTATGCATGCAAGTAGTGTCCCAGAAAGCTCATGTGTGCGCGTCTGCATGCTCACGCATGCAGACGCGCACACGTGAAGCGCTAGTGGCTGACGTTCATCTCACTCTCCTCTTCGTCGGCCGTGGAGAAGGCACTGAAGCTCACCGGCTCGCACTCCAGTGTGCGCAGGTTCACCAGACAGGCCGTCTGGGTCGTGACGAACTCCGGAATGGTCACCAAAAGAACAGCTTGGTTGTCGGGGCCTGATTTAAAAATGGAAAAAGGACCGAAAAAAACGTTTGAAAAAAGAATGCCAAACAAATATTAAAGACTGGAAGGTAAAAGACGAGGAGGAAACGCAGTGGCAACAACAGAACATGTGCAAGCAAGTAAAACTCAAGAAGTGGATGCTCATGTTTGGTAAGGGAAGATACACCACTCTTTCCAATGTGCTTTAACTGCCATACATTTTGTGTCAACGGATGAGTTTTTGTGTATCTACGAACAACTAAGATACAAGAAAATGGAAAACTTGTGAAACACTGATGAAGCACCAATACACATTTCTTTAAAAGACATAACATACCCTTCAAAGACATTAAGCAAGCTCTCATACTGACCCGTTACGGTCCTGGAGTCAAACGATGGTGCGTTGCCAGAGAAGTACACATGGGGACATTCCTCCAATATGAAAGGATCACTCTGGTAAAATGGGTAACATCCTAAAAAAAGATACAAACGCAGGCATACAATAGTGAAAAATTAACATGGTCTTTATGAGTGTAGGCTTGAATTAGCCACATTTGTAGAAATTAATTAATAGAAATTATTAGAAATTAATACGATTGAAATTGTGACTGGGCCTGTACCTAGAGTGTCTGGGGCTGTGGGCGCCAGGTGTCCTAGCCTCAGGGTGAGCTCCAGTATGTCCAGGTGGTTGGTGATGTTGGTGTACTTATGGATGTCCATCACATTCTGTCCCGAGGTACCCAGAAACCTGTACTGGGGGATGGGGAAGTTAGCACAACATGGTATACGCCTTAAAGACAGACTTAATGTCTGGCTTCTAAACATAATTAAAATTGATGATTAAAAAAGGTAAAATCCTGAATGAAAATAAAACAAAATAAAGTATTTGATGGTCAAAAGTATCACAACGCAGTGTGTACCCAAAACTTTTGCAAGTGTTGAATCTATGACCAAAACTGACAACAGTGACTCCATGTTGGCTCTGTCTCTACCCCCAAAGACAACATAAATGTCTCTACCCATACGTCTCTGTGAAGATTGAGGTCTCACCTGACCCCATCGACGTCCGCCTGGTACGGGTTGGAGACGAGCTGCAGGGTGGGGTAAACGGAGGACAGGGGGAACATGCAGCGGTGCAGGGCCTGCTGGGGTAGGGTGTAGTTGGTGGGGTCATACTGGCCTGGCATCACATCCACTGGCACAGATGCCTGCAGAGAGAGAACACCACATTCAGATGACCGTTCGCATTCGCACACACAAAAACATACTTCACAATTAATTTCTATAATGAACACGTTTACTCTAATCCCGTCATTGCATTTGCATTATAGCTTTGGGATGACTTGGGAATCTGTATTAACAGGGTATTATCCTGTTCCCAAAGAGACAATATTCCTCACTAACTTGAAGCACACAGTCAATATTCAATATTGCATTTATTGTCACACAAGGCCCTGTGTGATACGTTGAGACTCACCGCCAGCTGAAGTAGCAGCTCGTCCAGCAGGCGCATCGCCTCCACGCTTCCCGCCTGCGTCTTCTTCGTGAGATACTTGGCCTGGGTGTCCACAGTGGAGGTCACTCATTATTCTCACTCCATCGTGTGATTCAACACATGAAGACACATGGCTTGGTGGACATTTGCGTAATGAACGCTCATCGATTTGACCTTTGCATATCCGAAAAACTGATTCGATAACACCACAGTATTTCGGCACATCCATTTCCATTCCATATTTTCTATTTTCATCCATGAGAATAATACAATGGTAGGTTGTAAAACGTAAATTACAGTTAGTAGCAGTAAACTGGGTGATAGTATTGTTTGGAAATAAAAATCTGCAAGCGGGGTGTGGGTGGTCAATAAAAGCAACATAGTGACAACAGAGACCCGTTCCATCAACTTCCTACACCTCCGTACAAACAGGACCACAACACACCTTCGTGGAGGCCTCCTGGTCTTGGGTGCTTTGGCTCAGGAGGTTGCCGGCCAGCAGGACCCTGGATATGGTGGCCGCACCACTCTGCTCCCCCTGGTCTCCCAGCTGCCCCGTAACCATGTCAACCAGTAGCTGCAGACTGAGCATGCTGTCGGCGCGAGTGCTACCAAGACCAAGGCCAGACACCAGGAGAACGAACCTGAACCAATCACAGAAGCCAGCATTCAGTCTGTTGCTCGTCATGTTTTTTTAAATAATGTCTTTTGTGCAAGCGAGGGGTGTCACGTGCACGTCTTGTGGACGCATTATGTAAGCGACTTCACCGGTCAGAGCTCAGCGAAGGCCTGGGTTTCTGCGGAGGAAGATCGGCAGTGCAATAGTCCTCCACTGTGAACTTCCCAACATTTTTCTCAGCACCATAAATCACGATGACGCTACCTGAGAGATTAAATGTAAAGATATAAAGCAACAGGTGAAACAAGCCAGTAATCCCCATCCCTTATTACACAGCTTGCAAAATGATGGGAACTGACCAGTGACATGGTGATCTTTGTCAATTTTGCCCTCCAACTTGATCCTCTGCAGCTCATCCTCTAAAATGAGCTCATCGTTATCACTTATGTAGTTTTTTCTTGGTGGCTGAGGCAGAAGATTGTGCTTCAGGGGAAAGGGTGAATAACTACAGGTTAGGTTGAGACTACAGCACAGTCCTTTGAGAATACAGCAATGGGGTGTTTTTCTATTATGGGGTTGATTTTGTGTAGTTTGGGATGCTTATAGGTAGGCGGTTCACCTGCTTACCTCCTCACTGATTTCCTTCAGAATTGATGGCTGCAGCTCCATATGCTTGAACAGGGTACCCACAATGCAACATTGCTCCCCTGTCTGTAGATCACATAGTTTCCGAATGCACACATCTCCTCCTGTGAAAGTATATACATGTGTTGTCGAAGTGACTCAAGGTATATGCCTAATATACTACAAATAATTTGTTGTGTACTTTTGTAAAAAAAAAAAAAAAAAAAAACCGAGAAAAAATAACTTACCCCATTTCTGCTTAGCTCGTTTTATGAGCACGGGGCTCATTTGCATGAGACGTGTTGCATAAATATGTGCATATTGCCGATTAAAGTTTCGTTCACCCAGTCTAAAACGTTCAGAGCACGGAGTGTATGCGGGCAGCACCCTGTCAAATATCGGTCCTTGGTCCTCGGCTCCAGGTCGACAAAGTAGGGTAGGACACTCTCTCTGGGCACTCAGGTCAGAGAACATGGCTGGAAGACGTTAAATGGTTAGTTCGGAATTTTCGACATTGGACCTAATTGTCATGTGATCATTGATGATCACAGATGTTTTCAACACATTTCATCTGTGATAAATATCCCCCTGGCTGACTTGGAAATGGGGTCCAATGTCCAACATTCCCAACTAACACTTTAAGACAAGTTAGTTACCACGTGAATATGAAACGATCTATGATATGATCTGATTGCGTTCATGTTTCACAAACACTAACGTTAACATAATATCGTCACAATTTGGCATGCACAGAGAAGCCATAGGCATATTAACCCAACATATAACAATGAGCAACGCGTATGCCATTGTTATCAGCCGAATGCCATTGTGAGTTTGTCTTGTCTTACCTTGAATGTGTAATACCGCGTTGGTCGTTGGTGTTTAAAACGTTCGTAAATGTGATTACGCGTTAGAATAGACGAGGCGCCAGAATAACATCGAGACTCCCGCGAAATTCCTCTCAGCGTCGCATGATCAATACGTCACGAATAAAGCGTCGCCATCTCTCTGAAATCACATTGGTACCAGCCAGGGGGGCGGTCTTGGGTGGTCAGCTTCAGCACATTAACTTCCGCGTTTTGTTCCTCTTCCGTGGAACAGCTCTGAACGAGTTTACTGCTGGGCACGAGCTCTGTCGTGACTCGCGCGGGCATGTTTTGTGGCGGTACCTAGAATTGCGTTTATTTCACGGAGATAACGGTTTCTTTCTACATGATGACACGCCTTCCTGCCTAGTAGCTACTTGGGTTAGGACACGATTTTTTGTATAACAGCCTGTGCTTGAAGCACCTGTAGTAGTCTATGCATTTTGGAAATAAAAGAAAGGTACACCTTGTACATTGTTTATTTTGTCATTATTTGTTTAGGCTTGCAGAAACATGGGGGTTCAAATTCTAACTATTCCTTTCATTCCTTTCATTATCATCATTATTGCTGTATATACCGTTTATAATTTTATCTTATTTTTTTATCTTACTGCTCTTTATTTTATATTAGTAGTTTAATTGCTCTTTATTTTACATTATATTAGTAGTTTAATTTTTTATTTTATTAGACTTTTCTTATATTATAGGAGGAGCCAGAGACAAAAGAATTTCATTGCCAGTGACTGCTCTGTAATTGCTGCGCATATGACAATAAAAGAATCTTGAATCTTGAATCTTGGAAGTTATCATTTTACTTTTCTTCTTGGCTTACCTAATCATTTACATAGTAATGTCATAATTACTAGCCTCGCCTAATAATAATCTATCTGTTAATTATGTTTCTTTTGTATGTCAATTTGGTTAAAAGCTTTTGCAAATAACATTGTAAGGGTTGACGCAATGAATAAAAGGTTATCCAAATGTTTAATGTTGCTGCGGCAATTTCAACCCATCATGGTACATTTTGTGACCAGACATGATAATGAGGCGCATCTGGAATTAATTGCAAATAACGCCAATCAGCTGTTGCACCCTTCGCTTTAAATATAGATGCTTGCACACGCAAGTTTGCCATGAGATTAAATTTTTCCTGGTGTCAAAGATGTTGGCAAAAAACTGTGCGCGTTCCCGATGAGTTTCACAGCCCATCCAATGCAGTTCGTTGTGTTATGTGTCCAACATATTTGTAACGGGGCACTTAATTGGCTACCAAGGCCTTGATCGGAAATTACCTCACGGAACTTGGTCTTGCCCCGGAACAGAAACCCCATCATGGCGGTGGCCGGGTAGGTCGAGTCAGCCGAGCATGGGCCATTGAAATGAATGGGGGGCGGGGCTTCTCGCTGTCTCCATTTATAATACCTCCATGGTCCCAGCACATATTGGGATCAAAGGCAATGAAGTAGCTGACAAAATAGCAACAACAACAAAAATCAAAAACTCACGTCATCAAGATCACACAATTATCCAAATTCCACTGGGGGAAGGGGAAGCTAAAACCACAATTAAAGTGGAGACTATGAAAAGATGGCAGGAAGAATGGGAGGCTGATTTCAACGGTAGACAGTTTTTTTTAAAGTTCAGAATCATGGAGGGGGAAGAGTCACAGCAGTGGGTGTTTGCAGAAGAGAAGAGGTAGTTTATACAAGACTGAGACTAGGGCACACAGGCCTTTACTCAACACTACAGATATGATGGAAAAGTGATGATCAATGTGAGGAATGTAAAGTTAACGAATACGTAGACCATGTTTTATTTAATTGTACAAAGTATAACGTTCATAGACAGAGATGGCTTGAAACAGAAGTAGAATCAGGAATCCATCACATAGTTGAGGAACAATGCAGAGAGAGAATCAAATCTCTTATCATTTACGTAAATGATACAGAATGAAAATAATGTAATTACTATTTCTTTTGTTTATTTGTTTTGATTATATTTATTGACATTAGTTTAGTCTAGTCTAGCCGTCCCTTTGCACATTCCTGTAGTAGGTGGCGGTATACACACGAAATGCTGTAGCCAATAAAAAGAAGAAGAAATCCCTAGCCTCAAATTCAGTCAAATTCTATTTAATTTTCTTAGGGTAAGTATTTTGTTTGAGTGAAAAAATATAGATTATACATTATTTTCATTATTATTATGATTATTGTGTTATATTTATTTAGTTTACGAATTTATTTTTAGTACTGTGGTTATTTATTCCACATTCTATACCAGTAGATGGCGGTAATGCATCTACAAGTTGTTTTCAAACAGCCCCAAAAAAAACCAAAAGAAGAGAGAAGAAGAAGAAGACGAAATCACAATAGCGCTGTTAGCCTAGCCTGGCGGTTGTAGCCTCGATAGCTGCGGCCATTTTTTCAGCCCTTTGTGTGTCACCGACTCACGCTTATAGTGCATTTAAAAAAACAAATAGATTTGTTGGAAATACATTGTGTTTGAAAGAGAAAATGCAAGGCAACAGGGGTCCTCCTCCACAGAACCACGGCCCCCGACCACCGGGCCCCGCGGCGGAGCAGAAGAAACCCGGAGGAGGCATGAACACAAACGGCCAGCATCCAGAGCACAACACGAAGCCGGAGCAGAGCGAGGCCCTGACCCTGGACCTGCAGAACTTCAGGAAACCCGGGGAAAAGGCCTACACACAGCGCAGCAGACTGTTCGTGGGGAACCTACCCACGGGTGTGTCCGAGACAGAGGTGGAGAAGCTGTTCTCCAAGTACGGCAAGCCCTCCGAGATCTTCATCAATAAGGACCGGGGCTTCGGCTTCATCCGGTTGGAGTCGCGGATCATCGCCGAGATCGCCCGGGCCGAGCTGGACGACACCCCCTTCAGGGGCAGGCAGATCCGGGTGCGCTTCGCCACGCACGGCGCGGCGTTGACCGTGAAGAATCTGCCGGATTTCGTGTCCAACGAGCTCCTGGAGGAGGCCTTCGCCGTGTTCGGGCAGATCGAACGGGCCATCGTCATCGTGGATGACCGGGGCCGCCCCACGGGGAAGGGCATCGTGGAATACACCTCCAAGCCCGCCGCACGGAAGGCGCTGGACAAGTGCGGCGAGGGTGCGTTCCTGCTGACCGCCTTCCCCAGACCGGTCACGGTGGAGCCCATGGATCAGTTCGACGACGACGAGGGCCTGTCGGAGAAGCTGGTGAACAAGAACCAGCAGTACCACAAGGAGCGGGAGCAGCCACCGCGCTTCGCCCAGCCTGGGTCGTTCGAGTACGAGTATGCCATGCGCTGGAAGGCCCTGATGGAGATGGAGAAGCAGCAATACGAGATGGTGGACCGAAACATCAAGGAGGCCCACGAGAAGCTGGAGGCGGAGATGGAGGCGGCGCGCCACGAGCACCAGGTGATCCTCATGAGGCAGGACCTGCTGCGCCGCCAGGAGGAGCTCCGGAGGATGGAGGAGCTCCACAGCCAGGAGATGCAGAAGCGGAAGCAGGCAGAGCTCCGCCAGGAGGAGGACCGTCGTCGGCGAGAAGAGGAGGTGAGGATGCGCGGGGAGGAGATGATGAAGAGGCAGCAGGAGGGATTCAGGGGGAACTTCCCAGAAGGCAGGGAGCAGGAGATGAGGATGCATATGGCCGGCGGCCATGGGATGCCAATGAATAGGAACTCGATGGGGGGCAATGCAGGTCCTGCCGGAAATGCACCCATGTCAGCTGAGAACAACTCCCTGATGGGACCCGGCCCCGGCAGCAACAACAACAACAACATGCCCGGTGGAGGCCAGCAGGGAGGCTTCCCCAGGGGCCTCCCAGGTCCAGGGGACTATGGACCCAACAAGCAACGCAGATTTTAGGTTCAAATGTTTTTTCTCTCCCAGTTCTTTATTCAACGTTCATATGACAATGCTATTGAACTTTGATAAATGATGCATGGGCTTTTTTCCTTTTTATATTTTTTTCTTTTTCGTACTACAAGACATTGATTAGTATAGTTACAATTTTCAGTGTTTTACTTTCTTTCTGAAGTTGGTGTACTTTTCATTGGAACAGCAAATGATTTTGTCACTTGTCCGCTTTCTTTGAATAAATTCATGATGTCTCAAAAAGCGCCTCCTGTTATTCAGCACATACTTGGATAATATAAAATGCCTTTTAATTTTTATAGGATACATGATTGGCGGGGGTACACCAGTATAGTTGTCTAGAAAGGTGTGTGTAGGGAGGCAAAAATGGCCGTACCCAATTTTTGTGGAGAATGGATTGCTGCATGGGGATATATAAACTGGGCCATGATGAGTAAGAGATGACTTGTAATAAAGAGAAGGAAGTAATAACAAAGTAACTGAATCATCAGGGGATGTCAATACACACCTTGTGTTTGTCTTCCCAGGAATAACATTTCACAATAGTTGATAGGCTTCTGCCTTGCAGTTTCCTTTACTACTGTAATGGAGAACCTGGGAAGGTGACATTCACATTGCTAGATTTAAGATATGTTTAAGAACACGTCAACTCAAAGCTACTTTCCTCTGCCCTGACAATGGACAAGATGTTAGATGCTTAAAAGGTATTAAAGGAGAGCTGATAAAAAAATAATCACTGAATTGTATTAACATGTTGCCTATTTATTATAACATGTATTTTATTTTGCTTTCAGAGATGTTTGCGTTCCAAGAGATGTTTAGATGTCAAGTAGCTTTCTGTATGCCTCACTATAAATAGACAATCACTCCAGCAGATACGAAGTAAAACTCAAGAAGTGCATACTCATGTTTCATAAGGGAAGATACACCACTCTTTCCAATGTGCCATCAATATTGTGTCAAGGTTGTTACCTCAAGATATGAGAAAGCTAACAAGGTGAATATTGTATGGTTTATGACCCTGTCAATATCAGGACAATCTCCCTGCCCGAGAGTTTTACATCCTCACAGACAACATTCTCTGCTTCAATAGGTAAGAGGTTTCAGCTTTGCAACTCTTCTACTACCATACTGGAAGTTGGTCAAGATGTGGTGGCCTTAAATCCAATTGGGTCCTTATATGTAAGGGTTGATGGGAGAAGGGAGGTCAGGACATCCATGTTAGCTGAACACAGTGGGCTGTTTCACTCCAGACCACTGTCGCATGGTAGAAAACACAGATTGGTGCAGAAGTACAATTTGGAAAAAATTCGGAAAAAGTAGTGATCCAGAAGTATTTTTTAAACAATATATAGGCCTAGGCCTATTTTACTAGGTATTACAATTTGAACAGATTATATATCTTTGATCATATTTACTTGTAAAACATAAAGACTTCTATGAATTGCTTTAAATTGAACTAAAATGGTTATGGGTGTGGGTTTTATTTAGTAGAGGCTAGTCAGTAGATTAGATTAAAAGATAACACTATTTTGAGATTTGAATCAAAACTATTACCATGACATGTATATTTGTACTCCCTTCCCTTCAGATATCGACATTTTTACATATGTGAAAATTCTGTAATAGGTCCAAATGGTGCAGTTTGCCTATATTATTGTTGCATTGCCCTGGTGATGTGCTCAAAATTGCTTAAGCGCAGTATATCTTAACTACTGCTGTCGAAAGAAAAACATTGTTCATGCACATGTAGAAAATAATATTCCTATTTTGGTTTCTGATTGAAAATGTGTTTGTGACTTCTTGACATTTGACAATTTCTCAATGGCATGACTCGATGGTTGACACTGTTTTGCTGTTTCGTCTTGTCTGTTTGACCATCTCTGCTTATCCATCATTTAAGATGTGTGAAAGAACTTTAGACCTGATCCCACCACTATCGCTTTGGGGTTTATCTTTGACCTTGAAGAATGATACTAGCTGTAGACAGTGCCAGGTTTACTGTATTAGTCTGTTGTAGAAATACCAATACAGATGAATACACGATATGCTATCTAACTATCTGAGATGGAAACTAGTTTTGATCCTTTCTGTAAAGATTTGGTTAGGATATCACAATAAAATGACAATGGCTAAGCCAGCAGGGTTTCCTGCAGGTAAACTCCTTGTGCAAGTAAAGGACACCTTTCGGAGTGTCGAGTGTAGGTAGGTGCTAGCCCCAGAAAGCGCAGGCTCCACAGTGTGTAATATCAAGTGGTTTAACCAGATTTGAGTTGTTGAAAAATGTATAATGGTATCCTTTTCGCCAAAGGCTGTAATCATGGAGTCAATATGCCTCTCCACCCAACATTCTTTACTTAAATTACTTCCAGCAAGCATACAGGTTTGACACTTTACTCTTTACTTCATGTGGACTTTCTGATCAAATAAAGCAAAAAAAGACATTAACATTTGCTGAATATTCCTATTAGCAACAATTTTTTCGAAAGGTGAATTTGGCGGTATTAACGTTCACGGTATTTTAGCTGTGATAGCAAACGCTAATGATAGTTCATTGACCAGCATGCAGCCCTCAAAAATCAGCCCCCTTTCACCCAAAACGTCCATGCAAATATTTAAAAGATTGGAAAAAGAGGTTTCAAATTAATGTATTACAGGTGTGTTACAGGTCCAACGCAATTCATGTCGTTAACCTCCTCATGCATGTCCTGCCTGAAGTAGTGTTGTTATTATAGGTACACTGTTACAATGATACTTTTAGGATACCGTATATTTAGCCTGAAATGTACATGCTTGCAATTATTTAAACCAGTTTCTGCCCATATAACTACTTTAAAACGATTTGCTAACGTTTGTAGGGACATTTTTGAAACTGAATCATTAAGAGAGACCACATTTTTCATCATCCTCAATTAGTTGCGTGAGGTAGCCAACTCTGCTTGGACTCCCAGAACTACTGTACACCAATACTTAAACCAATAGTCATTTGAATGGCTAATTGTTTGTCATGACACATTTACTTTTGAAGATGTCCCCCACTCCCCCATTATTATTTTAAATATGTACCTATTTATTCATGAATATATGTAATAAATTGCACCAGACTTGATTTCTTATAACTTATTGTTGGTGAATATATATATATATATACACACAACAAGGAGTCATATAATATATATATATATATATATATATTAACCAAAAACAAGTAGAGGTGTGAGAGGTATATACTATATGTGTATATGTGTGTGTGTGTGTGGAATAAACATTAAATATTCATTAATCTCCTATATTGTTTTCCCCACCTAGCAACGTCACCATTGCCATTACATGTTAATGATCACAGGAACGAAATGATCATCCCGAGTTGTGATTGGTATGGCTCACATCGGACCAGATAAGCCAGGTGTGACATCATAGGGTGGGTGAGGGCTGGCTGTGTCTTTGTTGCCACTTGCACCTCCCCGCTGACACACACTCCACAAGACCAGCAACAGAGTGGATGCTCTGGAGACCAGGGAGCTCTCTGAGGACCTCACAAAGAGCTTCTTTTTGGTAACACCAGGGCTCTTTTTGGCTCCTGTGTGTTTAAACTTCAGGGGGGAGGATTGAGGCTCTTTCTTTAAAAGTTCTTGGAGATCAAACCATGGCCTATGCGACGAAGTTGGTCATTTTCTTTGCATGTGTGGTAAGTACATTTTCATTGACACACACAACATAACTGCCTTGAAGACGCACACTCACACATTCAGTGTATCCAACTTCTAGTGTATCATAAGGATTTTAAGGACAAGTAGTAGTAGTATGAGTAGAAACAGCAGTAGGAGTAGTGCTGGAGAGGGTTTTTTTGTTCCCAGTGATTGATGGCAAAGTTTACCCACTGGTCAGGGTCCACTGGTTATTTCTGTTGCCCAAAATTGTCAAACAGACACAATTATAGCAGAAACCTGGAGTTAATGTGTGCATAGAAACGCTATGATTACAACAAAACGACTGTAAAGAAATGGAAATCAAATATGATATTCCCATTGTTTTTAGTGTTGGTATGTGTATTGACTATGATTGATTAGATGTTGTCATCTTAGAAGTG
>JAOTIX010000008.1:15810024-15820676 GCA_027123715.1 Gaidropsarus macrophthalmus
ATACACACAGTGTATATATAAATAAACATATACAGTATGTATATATATAAGAATATACAGTATCTATCTATAGATACTGTATATAGCCACGCATACACACGCATACACATTTATTTCTCCTTTTTTTTAATGATCACAGCGATGGTGAGAGAACTCACCCGTTGTTGGTTCTCACGGTCTCTGCTCTCCACTTCCTGCTGCTGCTGGTACTTCCTGTTGAGCATCAACACGAACACTTTAAAATAGAAATGTAGAAAGACCTGGCGCACACGGTGCATGCAGCCACTAGGGGGCACCGTAAGAAACCTACTTCTGTTGGTCGATCTGGGAGGACCTCTCCTTGTCCCGCTTGTCCCTCATGGCGGACTCCTGGCTCTCCCGGTCCTTCCTCTCTCGGTCCAGCGTCTGGCGCTCGTCCTCGGCCTTCGCCCGTTCCTCCCGGCGCCGGATCTCCTCGTCTTTCTACGACCCCGGGAGGGACGTGCAGATCAGTGTCGTTACACGATTAGACCTGCGGTTCATATAGTGCAGTACTGTGGCGGTGTAGTTTCATGAGAGGCATGAAGTGTACCTCAGCCTGAGCCCAGAAATTGTCCTTATTGATCTTCTTAATTTCTGACATGGCATTGGTTTTCTGGTACACAGACCCCTGAAAGTAAAAAAAGAGAGGAAGAAGAAAAAAGAAAGAGGATGTTGAGATGTGATCTAAATATAGACGCTGGTTATAGAAACGGCAACAACAAAACAATTCACATATCGCATGATTACAACAAAGCATTTCCTCCCGGGTCGAGTCATTTTTAGAAACGCAGACGCATGCAGTTTTGCTGAATGAAGGAACCGGAGGCTAGCTGCAGGCGGGTCGGGACAGGCCGGCCCCCCTAATGAATCCAGCTCCATACCGCAGGACTGAGGAGAGTCCTGTGTCACTGTGAACAACATGCCCTGTGAAAACACACTGTGTGCAAGCAGGATAAATGGTGCCTGTATAGTCGACACATGGATACACATTCCACAGGATTCATGGACGTTCAAAATGGCTTCTGCCGTGCGTTAAGAAGTACAAGCTTGCTTTACCAATGATGCACAACACTCCCGTCCATACTAACCTATGACTAACCTGACAGTGAAGTTAGAACAACTCTGAAGATTGTAATAGCTGTATGATACATACTATGCTTTACGTCTATTTCAGTTTGTATCCTAAAGGTTAATTGAACCTGTTTTAAGTCGGCTCACAGGCGATGGCAGTTCATTACTAAACTTATCCACAGTGCCAACTTTGCTTAACCATATTGTAAAGCGCACTTGTGGTGAAACCACCACCAACTAGCTTACGGTCATTTGATTCAAACACCCAGACAGCACATCCTGTGGGATGCACTTGCTTGACACCCACCACGGGCCCCTGAGGGCCAGAGTCCTGGAAGCGCTTGGACTCCTTATGGAAGCTGTAGTTGGCCCCCGAGGCTTTGGCCACCTTCTCGATAATGACCTCTGGCTCCACATCCTCTTCTGCCCTCGCGTTAATGGTGACATGAGCTCCCTAGAAACCACACATCAGTTCCAACTTTTAAAAGAGACACAGTTCATCTGAAAGGTTCAATTATCACACCAATACAAATTACGTGCATGGATTACGTAGCATTTCTAAGATGTAAATAGAGCAGTTAACGTAATCTTGGTTGCAAAACATTGTGTAGCTACCTTGAGGAAATTGGACATGGAGCTGACATGGTTTGCGCACAGTCCCTTCCTGGCGTCCTTCACACCTTCCCCGGTCTGTGCGACCAAAAAGACAATCAGTGCTCCATACGTGCAGAGGTTCAGAGGCAGCTTGACAGGGTAGGGCAGGGGCATGTACCGTTGGGACATTGGATCACTCACCCAGTTGATGAGGACATACTTTGGCAGGCCAGAATTTGGATCTTCAACTCTGCAAAAAGCATACATGATTTTCCCACTGTTCAGCTCCTCCACCAACTCCTCCAGACCATCATCTGAGAAAAAAGAAAGACAAATGTGATAGATAAATGAATAGGTTGTGGGACTTTGTGTAGATCTATGAGGAACAGGGAAAGGGATTGTCTAGTGATTAAGCTGTTGGCTGACATGACTACCAGCGGAAAGGTTCTGGGTTCAATGCCCGATGTACAGCCTACCAGTAGACAACCCTGAGCAAGATGCTGAAACCCTACTTTCCCATGCATGACATGCATGTTAACACATGCACTATATGTTGCTTTGGGTAAATGTGTCATCAAATTTAGGTAATAACATAGGAAATGGTTTACATAACAACTAGTATAATCACGCAAAAAGCATATTGTATAACGTCTGCTATAACTTTTCTGCCACAGTCCTGAAATCATCAATCACAATCATTTACAAACCAATTCTTGTTTCCTATACAATAAATGAAATATAATTTCTGGTATATGGCTGATCGGAGTAATGGACTAGCGATGAATTATGACCTTCATAGATTTGTTATTGATAACATTATCTCCGTAGGCCTAAATTAGGGGATGATTTTGACCGGTTGTTCCATCAGGAAATGGAGTGATGCTGCCTGCCAGCTTGATAACAGCAACAGTTTAGGACAACACCACTTACTGTTGAATCAATTTAAGCTGAACCCTGTAGGAAAGTCGAAGTGACTCTATGCTTGCAATCAGGCACATTCAGCACCATGTGCCAATTTTAAAAGGGAAAAACAGCTTGAATGATACTTACCACCCTTTCCTGCCAGTCGGATATCATTACTGTTTCCCTCATAAGTGAACAAGGCCCTGAAAATTAAAACCATATACTTAAAACAAAGTGGTGAGTAGAAGTAAATTGTTTTAATGTATAAAGCTGATTTAAAAAAAATCTATTACAATTGACTCCAGTACAAATGGTACTTGAAATTGGATACATTGGGACTTAAAGTTATTGCACAACAAGAAGCTTCACATTATGTTGTGTCTTATGTGGCAAGTAGTACATCCTGCCTGGCTTGGCCAAGTAGGGTAATTTCAGTACCTGAAACCACCTTCTGACAGACAGTGTTGAATTTCCTCCAACTGTCATGCCTTCACATCAAATCTAGAGAAACTATGAATATGGTTGTAGAGTTCCATGAGGCTTCAAATGTGCCATGTAGATGTTTTTCTATAGGCCTTGAACAATGTCAAATATTGTCTATTCAAGTGACAGCCTTCTTTTATTTTGAATGAATACGTTTGCTTACATGGCTTCAGCATGCATACTCAGCTTTTGGATCACAGAATATCATTTTCTCTCAAAAAGTTGTCACAATTTCTTTCACTGCAGATGCAATGCAGAAGGCTGTTCTATACTTCTGTTTGCATTTGCACTGAGAACGTGATTCCAAAAGTATTACTAGCAAATTATGTTTCATGCATCTAGGATCTCTGATAAGGTCACACATCAAACGCATCAGTAGCAAGTTATGTTTAAGGACAGCTCAACATGTATGAATAAATTCATGCACAATTCCATGTCTACCCAAATGTTGAGAGAAACAAATCCCAAGGCAGCGGTTATTCACCATTAATTAAATCAGGTCGACTTTAAACACCGAGAGTCAAGTTTCACATCAACCTCAAGGGAAAGATCCCAATTATGTTGCTCTGGTGGTAGTTCATATTCTTCCTTATTTCGGGCCCACGTTAATTAAAGACAGCGTTATTCTAGAAACTTACTCAGCTTTAGTGATCTAAATGTGCCGAGGTGTCCTTTAAATACCAAGAGCACGATCTGTAAAGTAAACTATGGACTCCTAATGACAGATACTTGAACTGATTCCCGACTTCCGTGTATTAATAAGTAAGCTAACAGACATCTGCCACCATGTCGCTTATCAAGTTAGCCTGCCGATTTATACTTTTACGATACATTCGTATCAAATGAAATGCCAATTGTCATTGATACGGCCAATTAAGACTTGGCACGGGACTCTTAACATAAATCAAATGACAGAGTTGGAGGGGAGGACGAGGAGTTGGGAAGTGTCTCGTCCTGCTAGCCAGTGGTAGCTAACATAGTTAGATGGTAGCTAACGCAGTTTGCGAAATCGCAGCTTACCAGTTGGTGTTGGACTTTTCATCTACGACTTCGTTGTATGCCGCCGTCAAGGCTGGCCCGTTTTTGCTCAGATTAACTGACATGGTGTGATTTGTGTAGCTAGCCAGCTAGCTACAGGGTGGAGCGACGGAGAGGAGGATGATGATGCTGACTTCTGAGAGCTCAGAGCGCATACAGGAAGCTGCGTTGAGCCCCGGCCTGCTCTGACTAGCGACCTGTCAGGAGTAGATCTACAACATCTACAACATCAGTGGTGCTCAACCTTTTTCTACTAATGTATCCCCTCTATAAGATGTGTTTTCAGCTGAGTATCCCCTTTTAACATCACAGAACATTGAACACAGTAGCACAAACACATACAATGGCCTGCTTGATAGCCTTTCAAAAACATTCACATCCGAGAGTTCAAAAACAAAATAAATGAAAATAATAACGCAAACTGTTGTGGTGCCCTGACAGGGGGGTTGGTGAGGGAAATAAAATGTTTCCTGAAATGTTGGTTCTCAACCTTTTTCCACCAGTGTACCCCCTCTATAACATATTTTTTTTCAGCTGAGTACCCCTGATAACGGCACAAAACATTTGTGGGAGGAAAAAAAATAAATTAACATGAATAATGTATGCGCGTTCTATTTGGGAGCGTAAACATCAACATTAAATGGTTGTAAATACTCACAATATAATGAGTATTTGCTTGTATTAATGTGGGATTATATATATTGTTTATGTCATAAACAATATATATAATCCCACATTATGACCAACACTTTACTTTGGAAATGTTCTGAGTACCCCCTACAGTACTCCAAAGTACCCCTAGGGGTACCCGTACTCCCATTTGAGAACCATTGATCTGACACACCCCCATCAAACCTATCCGGCCTGAATACATTAATTCATCGGTTTGAAACAGTTATCCAAATGAAGGTAATAATCACATTCAAGATTCAGAAACTTTATTTTTTGCTGCAAGGATGTGTTAGTTACAACGGCGTCAAAGCAATTATGGACACAGTTAAAACAAAACAAGCTTTATTTATGAATGGTTATTTAAATATCTTATATGCAAAGAGAGGTTGTCTCCATTGACAGGGCAAGCACAAATTCCATATTTAAGAAGTGCCTTCAATGTTGATAGAAAGCTGGTCCTGAAGTTCAAAGTCAAAATTAGTATTTAAAAAATGAGTGTTATGCCTTGGCGACTGACAGGATAACTTAAAAATGATCAAGCTTTTATATAAAGCCAAACTAGTAAACTTAAGGTGACGTTATCGCTGTATAAAATGGGGGTTAAGGCTAATGTCAGAAATGTTAAATTTACAGTCATGAAATCCCTGATATCCGGCACAAGGCCGTGTGAGGGTTAAGGGCAAAGCACAGGATGCCTAGTTTAACAAATACAATCTGCATGGAGTTTGCAACACCAGGCTGGATGCCACAATGGAACAAGGCTGCATTAAACCTTAGAAATACAGGACTTAATAAATAAATACAGAAAAACAACTCCCCCACCAAAAAAAACCCAACAACATACAAAATATGTATACTACTGCGATATTTCAACTCAAATCATGGTGTATATAATGGTACTGGCAGAATATGGACCTTCACTGCATTTGGAGAGCTTATCTTTTGTCGATCACCGATATTTTTGGGACATTCACTTTAGCCTTGAGCTCTGAATTAATCTCACAATAAGAAAAACTATAATTTGTGCCTAACACATGGCCTACATTCTATAATTTCATCATCCTTTCTTTCAATGCACTTCTCTTGATAATCATTAAAATAAAACAATACCCATGGTGATTTGGTTTTAAAATAAACTGTACTTTCCCTTTAAATTGAAATGATCTAATTACATACTACACATTTTACATCTAGTAACCTCTCGATGACACCGAATCAAACTATTTTACCAAGTCACATTATTGCAAACAAAACACAATTCTTGTAAACCATAGCTATATATAAGCATTGAGTAGCTCTGCGCTCCTCAAAATCGACCAATTGATATAATAGGAACTGGTCAATTAAAGTATCTTCTTGAAAGCATAGAAAATCTACAAATCCCCTCAAAAAAAAGTACTCCAATATTCTGAAGGTCTACTGCTTCGTTACCATCTTTAAAATAATTGCAGTAATGAAAGACTGTCGTAATTTAGAACACAGTAGCATAAACACATACACAATGGCCTGCTTGATAGCCTTTCAAAAACAATCACATCCAAGAGTTCAAAAATAAAATAAATGAAAATAATAAAGCAAACTGTTTTGGTGCCCTGACAGAGTGGTTGGTGAGGGAAATAAATGTTCCCTGAGGACTGGGAGCAAACTTATGAAACAATGGATTGCTGCACCCGTTAATATCAAGAACCATGGGAGTGTGGACTTAAGCATGACACATGCTACGTGAAAAGTGATTTCTGTATAGCACTTGGTTGTATTTTTTTCTTGTTCACTTTTGATAGTACAGGAACCAGTAACTTCCCCTCACCATGGGTCAATGCAGTGCTCCTCTCAAGGCGGATGATTTGGCTGGATACCTGAGCAAGTGTATGGCGCAATTGGCACAGTCCAACAGTACTGCGTCAAAAATAACAGCAATGTTAATTCCTTTGCGATGATTTACGTACGACTTTTTTTGGGATACTGAATGACTACAGGGAAAGTAACCATGGTTGAGAAGAATGGAAGATGATTTTGAGTTGCCTTTACCTTATGAGCACCAATGCTTTAACATGGGGCACCTAGCTTTAGCAGCAGCTGTCAACTCTAATGCCAATAGTTTTTTTTAACCCCTTATGTACTGTCATAAATCTAATCCTTCTCAAGTTTGTTCACATTTGCCCTAAGGTAGAGATAGTGTTCATTGAGCAGTTGCTTTAACAGCTACAAATCAACTCCTAGTATTAAACATGCACACTGTTGAGTTCAACGTTAACATTCCGACTGCAATTGAACATCTACTATAATAAAATTAAACAGTAAAGGCCACTGAATACATGTAAATACAATAACAAGACATCAAGTGAGACAAATCAGTACCTCTGAACTAATGGCAAATGATCTTCTGAATCAACCAAAGTAGTTTGCCAAATAAAAATGAAAACTGAAATAATTCTGACCAAGAGGGACAATTGCATTGCCCTTGATGAAATGCCTTAACAACAAATCTAATAAATCACGATAGCAGTAGTAAAAGTCTGCACATGTCACTGTGTTGAGGAAAATTCCAGTATTCCATGGTAGGAGAGCATCCAGGAGTCCATTGTGTCCTGGTGGGCAGGTCCATACTAGTCACCAAGCATGGCACAAAGAACATGGCAGCAGCACGCATGTGGAAGCCAGGTGCCAGTGTACCTCGTATTGCTTCCTTTTCCAACCGTTGGTGTGTTGCCCAAGATATGTCTTGCTTAGTTTTCTTGCCTTGTGTTAAACTATCCAATATGTTTTCCTAAACTTTTCCTTTAAGTATATAATTTAAATTCTCACATTGCATATTTATGTGTCCATTCTCTTGCTAGTCTATTGTACCTGTGAAAAAAGATAAGATATATAATGTATATATCATCAATGGTAAAGATCATCAGTATCATCAGTATATCTGTACTCAATAAGGTATTTATAATGGATCAGATGTGAGTGATTGTGCGATACTTACTTTTCCCGGTCAGATTTGTATGTATGGGCAATCTCCGGGACTAGTGGGTCATCTGGGTTCGGGTCACAAAGCAGGGAGCAAATAGACAAAAGAACTGCAAAAGAGACGGTAAGTAAGGAGATGGAATAGAAGCAACAATCACAATGACATTAAGAGAAACCAACATTTTACCATTAGAGAGAATATTCAGGCCCATAAGTAGTAAATTCAGTTACTACTGTGAGGGTTATTCTATTGAATACATTTAAGTTGAGTTTTGAAACAAACAACATAACCAAAGTAAGGTGACATGTACCTTTAGATACTGTAAGGGCTGGTGACCATTGCGATCGCAGTATGTCAAGACAAATACTTCCATTGCTGTTAATATTCGGGTGGTATATTTTTGTTGTGAATGCAACCTGTGAGAAAACAGGCAGGCATTTGACCATTATTAAACAAATGTAACATATTTTCCATATCAATCATTTAAACAAAGTTATACAGGAACACATGATAGACCATACTCACTTTTGGTGGTTTGAAGGGGTAATCTGTAGGGAAGTGAATGGTGAGGAAGAACACCCCACCTTGATAAGGGCTGTCATTCTATTTGCACGAGAAAAGCAGAAGTCAAGGTTAATGCAATGAATTATTGTGATTTTTACATTCAATGAGCGTATATACAAAATGTCACTTACTGGACCCATTATAGTTGCTTGCCAATGAAACACTGAAAATTAAAGAATAAATAGTGATTTAGAACAACTGACACATTTAACTGATATCAATTTTTAATGATAAAGCAACAACTTCAGACAAAACAAAGAGGGTGTTGTTCCACCAAGTGTTGAAAGAAGATCAACCTTCACTGTAGAATCAGATGTACTGCTAAAATAACAGCTTTTTACTTTGTGGCTCTTTTTTTATCCATAGAGGGCTCTTTTGGAAGTGTAGGATTTTAAGTACTAGCTAGCCTTGCTGTTGTATATGGCCACATAAGCAATGTACAGTATAACACCAAATGAAATAGCACAATAGATGTTAGATTAAACCTTATTCATGTTGTCACCAGAGCCAATATTTGAATATTCAGTTTTAAATAAGAAATTGCAGCACACATTATTCAACCAGCCTTAAAGGTCATATTAAAAATAAATGCACTTAGTGTACACATTAGAAATCTGTAGAGAAAAAAACGGTAGAGTAAAAGGTTAAAACTAACAGTCATCTCCAAGTGGCCCAGCAGAACACTGTGCTGGTGGGTCCCTCTGCAGGTCTGTGAGTTCCTAAACAAAAGACAAATTCAGATCTGTTCAAGCAGCCTTGAGCATCACAACTAGTTAATCTAGGAGGAACAGTGATTTGGCATTCCCAATCACAGGTAACACAATTTCCCCTTGTGCCAATCAGAAACATAAAACATACACGATGTTCAATACAAGTATTGTTAACACTGAGGAGGATTCTAGAAATATTAAAACACAATTCCCATGAGTTAATGGTCCCAATTGTATTCATGATAATGACACTGACAATTGTGCCTTTAAAATGGGAATCATTTGTTTTCAAATGATTTTGTTGGTAGGCCTTACACCATTTAAATTAGAATAAATTCAATGCATAGCATTAGAAGGCAGATAAAATGACCGATATTCAGCAGCTCTACATATGAAGCCGTCTATTCTGTTTTATAAATACACACCGTGGCCTGGTCCAGGGGCCCATCTACCATCCCTTATATGGCCACAAGGACATTGGAGTTCAATTCTGGCCGCTTACAAAACAGCTGACATTTAACCAATAGCTCATATCGACCATCCTTCTTTTTATTCCATCTTTAAAACGAATACGGTTAAAGATCAGTGTGAATTCATTTATTTTATTTGACCTTTATTTTTCCAGATAAAACACTAAGAACGGTTTCTTATTTGCAATATTGATCTGGTACACAATGACAAATGTAACACAACTAAACCAAAATAAACATTCACCCTACAGCGCACGGTGACCGCTCGTCGATCATTTTGTGGGTGTAATTCCATGCTGGTAGAAAATAACAATACATAATAATAATAATACGTAATTGTTATATTGATAATTATAAAATAATCTTACAAAACAAACAATCCCAATGTGCACGAACGTGTCGAAAGCCATCCATTATTATACGATCCGCTTTTGTCTGTGAATTATCTTAAATTGAACACCGTTTTGGTGTTCAATTTAAGATCATTCAGACAAAAGCAGGTCTTATAATGGCGTGGTGCAGTCAACTCGAGCACTCAGAGAAACATGCTGTCTAGCAGGACTAGTTTACATAATATAAAAAATAAACTCACCTTATGGATTCTTTTCAACGCCATGGCCTAGCTTGATGTAGCTTGGCAGCTAACAGTTAGCACTCTACACATACGATTTCACTTTTGTTACGGTGCTGCCTACAAACCACACCTTTCCAAAACAGCGAGCCACATTTAGAACAAGTTAGGCTTGGGAATTAGATAATGAGCAAAGTGTTGGGATAAAACCAAATGTCAATTCTAGCCAGATCTCGCTGAGCAGCCTAGATATTTCACCCCTTCTCTCCTAGCATCGATACTCATCGCGGCCCGTGACGGACGATATGTGTAATCTCGCGAGAGTACGAACAGCCTCCATTGTTGTAGTTCGACAAGTTTAAAAGCCTTTCAAAACATAAAGAAACGGGTTTAAAGGTGCACTATGCAACTTTTGCCAATTCTTCGCTGTTTTCTGTGTTTGATCCGGATTTCACTACACATCTCCCCTTGCAGCTTCGGAATATACATCACTGTCGTAACAAGTCATTGCCAACTCGCCCCCCTAGCCATGAGCATTTGTTTTCAACGAAGCTGGTTGGTTTCCGAGCTATCTCGTTCCCTAGCGCGTTCGTGTG
>JAOTIX010000008.1:15891198-15904757 GCA_027123715.1 Gaidropsarus macrophthalmus
AATCATGGTCCCAGCCTGGCCACCCCTATAAAAAATATTCTGGCTCCGCCACTGGCTCCCCTCCCCGCTCCCACCACCAGAACAAAGAGACGCTGAGCACGCGCTGGGGCTACCTATTCACGTGAGAGAAAGGACGTGTCTTCGGTGGATCGTTCGTGGTCTCGCGGCGATTAAATGATCGCCTCTTTTGGTAGCCGTGTCAACCGTCGCAATCAATGCGTTCACTTGTCGTTAAAAATAAAGGGCAACCAGTGTCAAGCAAGACAAGAAGAGAACGAAAGACAGTTTCAAGCAAACGTGCATTTCCCAACGTAATCGGTGTAAAATGCGTGCGATAATGTTGAACTAATAGGAAGCATAATACGACTAACAATCATTATGAATCACTGTTCATGTTTTATAAAGACTATTTCATTTGTATTATTTATTTTATGTTTTAGGCCTTTGATTATTATTAATAATTTAAACAATACACACACATTAACATAACAATTATAACGGATCGATTCTCATCGTATAAATGCTAAAACAAAAAACCAACACGTTTATTGTAGTCTAAAGGATTACACTAATCCAAAAAGCATAATTTATAGGAAAACTATTTTCTGCCGTTTATTCTCCCAACTCTTGCCCGACTTTAGTAGCTTCTTAAATGTCTGTCATAGCCTACATACTTAATGATTATGACAGTTGATATAATTTTTTTATTATGAATGGAAGTATTATTATTGTTATTATTATGATTATTATGATTATGATGATTATTATTATTATGATTATTATCATAACAATAATACTACGAATTTGTATTATTATTGTGCCTAATATTAATATTATCATCATCTATGAATTGTGAAAATATAGGTTATTGAAAATATAGGTTATTTTTAAGTAAGCCAAACAACTGTAGGCCACTGGCATAGAGAAGGTTTTTTTCGGTATGCGCTTATCTGCAGAATCCTGTGCTGTCAATCTAAAGCCAATGCACATTCACCAGTCCTGCATGATCCTATTGTACAACAAAAACAAACACGAACAAGGCAAAGGAAGTCCCGCTGAGTAAACGCACATCCTTAGAAAACTATTAATCTTCTCAATGTAGCGTTCATCATGAGAACCGTGATAAATAGCCTACCCATCGGAAATGTTTACTTTCGGGTTTAAGTTGCTCGGCAATAATCACAGTTGCGTGACAAAACTCAACATAACCAGAAAAGCCAGATTAGACTTCCCTGCATAAACTAGAGGGTGAAAATTACTTCAGATGTACATAATTGCATTGATTTATAGTCCGAGGCCTATGGTTCATATATCGATAGGTATTTTCGCCCCCCCCCCCCCAAATTTCAAAATATAAAATTCATATTTTAAAGAGGATAAAACCAATGTAAAACTGCGAATTATTATTGTCCATTTGCAAATCCAAACACACCTAAAAAAGGAATGTCTGTCTCACAACCCCAACAGACGGATGCACATCACAGACAAAAGCGAGAGAATGATGACAGTTTTCTTTGCACTTATTACTAATATAACATTTGCCTGCAGACAGGCTGTCAGAAACCATGAAAACACATCTAATTGCCTACAGTGGATGCTTTACATCCTTACACCTGCATGTTATTGTGTAGGAAAGTGAGGAGGGTGAGGAGGAGAGATAAAGACTGAGGAAGAATAAAAAACAATGGAAAAAATACAAATATATTTTTCTTACCTTCTTTGCTGTTGTTCTGGCCCTTTTTCTCCCAGGCCGCCATGGCCTTGTCATGTTCCGGTCCGTCCATCATTGCCTTGTCACTGGGCACGTACCAGGTGGCATGCTGCTCCGCCATGAGGGTGTCAAGGTCAATAGTGCCCATTGAGCTCTTCCCAGCATCCGGACTGCAGCTCGCCAGCTCGCTGTCTCCATTCTGCGAGGGACAGTCACCATTTTTTTTACTATTCTTCATGGCCAGAGGCTGATCCTCTGAGATACTGAACTGCTGGCGCTGAAGTTGGATCTGGGCCTGCAGGATCTCCAGAGGGTGAATGTCATCCTGACCAGACGTACTGGAAGGGGTGCGTACCTGCTCCATCCCAGGTGTGCCCGGGTGGCTCAGTCCGTTGCCCCCTCCTCCTCCTCCTCCCCCGCCGCCGCCACCGCCGCCACTCAGTCCGTAGCCGTCGGGCGTCGAGGTAGTGTGACTGTTGATGCCCATGCCCAGGGGCTTCTGTCCGCTCATCAGCCCCCCGTGCTCCCCCCTCTGCAGCTTGGGGGAGCAGGCCATGACGGGGCTGTGGTTGGCCTTGGCGACCGCGGCCCCTCCCGGGTCGGAGCTGGACGACACCTCGTCTTCGTTGCCGTAGTGGGTGCTGATGTCGTCGGGGAAGTCCACGCGTGGCGAGCTGCCGTCGGACTTGGTGACGCTCTGTATGCCGCTGTCCAGGGAGGACATCAGGTCCGCCTGGTCCCCCAGCATCAGGTCTCCTCCTTTTCCCCAGGAGGGGGACTGGAGGGGTTTCTCGTGGGGTGTGCCCCCACCCCTCTCCCCAACGCCAGCTGAGGGGGTCTGCTGGCCTGGACTCACAACAGGGTTTCCATTGTCAGAGGAAAAAAAAATTCCAGGGCTCACATGTCCACTGTCTCTTTTTCTCCTCCCTCTCCCTCTCCCACTCCCTGTTGCTGCTTTCCCCTCAATGCAAGGGGTAGCGTCCATGTTGTAATTTGGGGAGAGGGCACTGGCTTCCCCCTGCACCGTCTGGCTTTGACTTGCAGGCTTAGTGTTGCTATTCCCAGTGCCAGGCATCTGGCTGTTCTGGGAAGTGCCGCTCTGAAAATATTCAGGACCAGCACTGCCAGTCCCATTAGCTGTGCTGCTATTAATGTCCTGCTCTGTCTGACTCAGTTTTCGCTTGCCCTCATTTTGGTTCTTCTTGTTGAATGTTACGTTGAGGTTGGGGGCCCCAAGGCTAGCGATCATGTTCTGGCAGGCCGTGGATAGGGCCGCCAGGCAGCTCTGGCCGAAAACATTGTCTTTAGTGCTGGTTTTGCTGAAATTCCCTAAGGACAGAGCTCCCAGCTTGCTAACGGACGACCGCTGGCCTGGGGGGAACTCGGATTGAGGAGGGTAGCTCCCCGGAGAGGTGTTCACACCCTGGGGAGCGCTGTGAGCTGCCCCCGGCCGGCTCCCCGCACCGTAGGGGAACGTCGGCTGCGCTCCCATAGGAGGCGCCGGGAAGTCGGCCGGCCTCCTCTCCGGTGCGTTGGGGTGTCCCGCTCCGGGAGACTGCATCTGGGAGAGGTTGCCCATGTTGCCGCTGAACTGGGAGTGCATGCCCGGTGAGTGGAGGGCCTGCACGTGGCCGTCCCCAGGCAGCCTCATGGGCTCCTGCATGCCCATGCCGGGTCTGAACATCATCCCCGCCGCCCCGTTCTGCTGCAGCCCAATGTCGTGGGCGCCGGCCTCGTTGTTCGCTCCGCCCATGCGCCGTGACATCATCTCCCCCGGCTGGTGGGACCCGGAGAACCAAGCGTTCTCCTGGGACACGTGAGGGTTCTGCCCGTCAAAGTTCGGCATCCTGCCGCCGCCCTCCCGGTCGTAGTTGGGCTGCGGCATGCTGCCGACCGGGCCGCCGTGGACCATGGGCCCGGGGGGAACGTCGCCGTGGTGACCCAGCTGCTGCAGACTGGGTTGCCTCATCCTCTGCTGCTGGTTTCGAGAGGCCATCTGTTTGATCATCATGGCCGCGTTCTGCCGCTGCTGCAGGGACTGCTGGTCGGGCCCGGCGTGCTGCAGCGGTCCCGGGGGGAACCCTTCGCTCACGGGGGGTGTGAACTCTCCGGGCAGACCCGGGTAGGCGGAGGGGGAGAGGTGGTTCTCCAGCCCCCCGCCCCAGCCTTCACCGCCGCCGTGTGCGCCCGGAAACTCAAACCTCGGCCTTTTGGCCATGTTGATGTAAGGGGAGTCAAAGTGTTGGAGCCGCTGATTGGGGGGCTGCTGGGAGGGGGGAGGGGGCGCAGCCTGTTGCATATTGAACATGGGCTCCCCGTAGGGGTGCAAGCCCCTGTTCTCCAGTCTGTGAATGGGGTATTCAAACTGGTTGTGTTGGCCCGGCATCATGACCCCGCCGTCCAGAATGTTGGGGTTGGAGGAGCCGGGCTCCGGGTGCGGGGGCCGGGGGAGTCCAGGGGGGCATGAGTTCTGTCTGGCAATCAAGCCTGCCTGTTGTTGTTGTTGTTGTTGTTGCTGCTGCTGCTGCTGCTGCTGCTGCAGTAGGGGATGTCTAGCGTTCACGCCAGGCTCCATTCCCACCGGGACCTTGCGCCCCCCGTTTCCAAAGCGCTCAAAAAACACTCCGTGCTGCGGCGGGGGCTGTGGCTGCTGGGGCGGGGGAGGGGGCTGGTGTCCTTTAGAGATGCCCGGCATGCCCGAGGGCCGCGGCATTCCAGGGTTACCGGGGAAGTTTCCACCCGCCACGGGCCTCCCGGGCACAAAATGGGCCTCGGATTCGGACGGGGAGAACACGGGCACGTCAAAGTGTCCGGACGGCGGCTCGTTGGGGAAGCTGTACTCTAAGCCCTCCACGGCGGCCTGGTTGGGCATGCGGCGGGGCTCCAGGCTGTGGGACTCCGAAGAGGAGGACGAGGAGGAAGGAAGACCGTGGAAGGACGCCGCCCTGTTGGGGGACTGGTCCAGGGGCAAACAGGGGGCCGGCACAGCGTGGTTGCCGCTAGGGGGGCCGTGGTGTTGGAAGTCCGGCATGTTGTTGGACCTCTGCTGCTGCGGCGGCGGGAAGCCGTCCCCGGCCGGGCCCTCTGCGAGGGGATCAAACCCCTCTCCGAAGCCCTGCTGTGGTCCCATGCCATTGTTGTTGTAGCCCATGAGCCGGCCGCCGTGCAGGCAGGATGAGCCTGACTCGGGGCCCCCAAAATTCCCACCGAAATGAGGATGGTGTTGGTGGGGGTGGGATTGGTGGCCGTGCGGATGTCCCTGATGAGGCTGGTTGTTAAAAAATCCATGCATGGGTCCTTGCTGCTGCTGGAGTCCGCCGCCTGCGTGCATGTCAGAGTGTCCCCGCGCGTGAAAGCCTCCGTACTGCTCTCCGTTCATGTTCATGTTGAGCCCGAGCATCGCGGGCTCGTTTAAAGGGCCCATGCCCGCTTCAACCGACCCGGGAGGGCCACCGGTGTGAAAACTGGGGCTTTTATAATGTGAACCCATGTTCAGTCTTGGTTGGTTTATGTTGCTCTCTGACAGGCCAGGGTTTCTGCTATTAATCTTGGATCCAAACTGTTCCAGCCCAAACATACTCCCCTATTATCAATCCAACATGACAGCTACCTCGCCAGGCAAACGGCACACTGTCAGTTTATCCGTCTGTGACCAAAAACAAAAATAGAGGGGACAACTGATTCGACTATGCAAATATGAAAACGGTTGTACCAGCAGATACAAACAAATTATTATTATTATATATTTTTTAAATCTATTGACTCACCAAATCAATTCTCATTGTTCTTGTTTAATTGTTTTCCAACTTCTCCGACAACACTCCGAAGGAAAATTCAGTGTCCAAGGACGCGCGTAAAGTGTCAGTTTTCTTTTCTCCGTATTTGTCACTTTTAGGTTTTTTATTATTTCAGTATATTACGCTTACGAGGCCAATATTCATTATCAGTCTTAAAGCACTTTAGACCTGTCGTATTCCGAAGTTATCTGTGCGCAATTCTTCATGACGAAAACGACAAAAATCTATTTTCTAACTTGCCGAACGGAGGTTTTAGAAAAAGACGAATTCTACAAAAAACTATTTTACTTGTCACTTTAAGCCCGCTTTTCGATGTCAAACGTCCCGATATGTCCATTTTCAGAGAGTTCCATGTTGGAGATGGAAAAGTCCACTTGGAGCTTTTAAACAAAAAACGGTTTAAATGGCTTTGGAATTGTTTTCAAATGCCCATCGGTGGTCATTAGAATCCCAACAACGATTGAGCAGTCATTCAGTTGAAGTCCAACGGGATACAACGTCCAAACCACGGCTATCCAAGCGCACCGGAGAACCGGAGGGTCGGCTTTTGCGCGAACTCAGTCCCGGGAATGGGCACGTGCTTAACCGCGCTCTGCCCCCCCAGAGCGGCCTGACAGCATCTCACACCACCGCTCCTGGCCACTCGCGTCAGCGCAATACGCGCTCAGCCACCATGCAGACTTTGCTTCACAGTGTCTCGTTTTGTTGCGTGAGTCCCCAACTCCCCGGTCTGGTGTGGTCCAATCCAGCTGGGAACGCTTCACAGACAGGACGCACTCTGGCCGGGCGCGTTGCGCTGTGTGAGATCAACGCGTCCAGGGAGCCAGCAACAAGTTTTGCATTTCTGCAACCACTTCCATCCACGGGATATGCACCAATCACAGCGCCCACGAACGGCTTTGTGGGCGGGACGTTTCGTTAAGGTGGTCCGCCGAGATGACTGCAGAACCTGTGAGAACGGCGTTTCAAATGTCAAAAAATATTGACATGTTCATGACGCCTATTCATTTGGACGATTTTACAAATGGCATCAATTTCTACCGTAAATAGGCCAACACATTACGACTCACAAATGGTTGGCTAAATACAGGCTGCATAATAGCCTATTTTTTTGTAATGACACAACAGTGTTAATCAAATAGACGAAACGGTAAGTAGGCTGAAAACACCTACGCTGCAATTTATTTGAGCAGTTAATCCACTTTTGCTGAATAATTTAAAGAGCATTTGAATATACTGTTTGCTGGGGGGGAGGACATTGGCACGCTATGGTTTCGTGTGACAAAATAGTGCCACAGAATTACATACTTACTTTTTCTAAAATGTAGGTCACATTTATTTATAGGTACCTTTTGCATTCCACCTATCATGTAAATGTGCGTAAAGAAATGATGTGCTCTGACGAGAAGCGGTTCAACTCACCTATTTAAACGTATTTGACTTAATTAACACTATCATTGCTTTATATTGATGTGACATCGCATTGTGTTGCATGATCATGGCGATCTTTGTGATGTGTCCCTACTTTGTGTTTTGGTGCTTATGGACGTGAGCCTGATGTACAGGAGTGTGTGTCTGCAACCAGAGCATTTCCGTAGATTAGGCCAATGCGTCCCAAAGGAGAAAGTCCTCCTTAAGAGACTATCAGAACTAACTGAATCATGTGGATTGCATTGGGCTAGTTCCGATAATCAATAGTGTTCTTTATTATCACCACATCTGAGAGTGAATATTATTGCTCTAAATGTGGGTTATTTCAGTATGGTCCATCATGGCATTTTATTTATTGTATTTACAATGACCATAGCCATTTGACATTAACACATAATTAATAACAGTTGTATATGCCATACAATTCCTATTGTTTGAATACCTGTTCAAACAATAGGAAACAAATATTAAAATATACAGAAAATGAATGGATTGTGGGATAAAGGTTATTGAAGCATGCGTAGCTTATAGCCTACAAAAGGTGTAGGTGTAAGTATTCAAATGAGCGTTGTTGTTATTGTTGTAAACATAGAATAATCGTTGTCACATTTTCTAAGTAATGATGAAAAAGCTTCGTTTTTTTCCATTTAGATATATAGGGTAATATTCGTGTAGGAAATGTGAACTGAAGCTTAACTAAGCGAGTCGGTGTGCCGACGCAGGCCGATATATATAAATATATTAAGGTGCAATATATACACATATTTGCAATAGAGGGCTTCACGTTTTCCCCGAAAAAACTTTGTAGGCCTATAAAATGCATGCTACTTTTATTTATCCCCAAATATAACCTATTATTGTGTTTAAGGTGTGCTCGGTGTCTCTGTACTGCATGGTGCAGCAGTTGGGTTCTCTGGGAGAGGCGCAGTGCCACCTAGCGGATGGTGTCAGAATGCCACCGTCCACTTCCATTGATCTCCAATTCATTTGGAAACATAAAGACATACGAATGTGTGCATTATGTACTGGGCTTTATGACGAATTATTGAACCTGCAAAACAGGATTGGATATTATTATTAAAAAAGCAATGTTTTCATTAATCGAGCGTTTACCCCTATTGCATTGTAAAAAAAATAAAAATAAAGAAATACAATCAAATAAATAGAGAAGGCTGTAGGATTTATAATAAACCTTGAATTGAGAGAGAAAAACGTTTTTATAATTGTTCCGATTTAAAGTTAAATGGGAAGATTAATGTAAATAGCCATGAGTGCTTACTATCTATGTTAATGATTATGTGCTGGGTTTATATTCCATTTGACACTATTTATTTGTCAAAGAATCCCCGGATAGTCAAACAGCAGAAATGCAGAAACAGGCAATTCCTCAATATTGAGGCTCTACCTAACCATACATTTACTTAATTTTACTCTTCCTTTGTACAATTTAACTTCACATTTAATGAAATGAAACATATAGTAAGGCAAAAAAGTATTGTTTAGATAATTAGTTAATTGTTCATTTCTATGTTGTGTTTATACAAACATAAGGCACAGAGATATCAGCCTGAAATGAATGAATGAAAGTAGTTTGGTAGGGAATAGAATGGGATGGATGCTTACTTTAATAAAAACAAAACTAAATTAAAAGTTTTGAGAACAGGGAACAAGAATTCCAGCTGTTACAGTGGGAAGCGTTGAAAGCCTGGGCTAAAAGCTATACTGAAAAGGGTACATGAGGCATGTGTGTTAATAATGAATTGAGCACATATGGGTTATTTAATTCACCTTACAAAGCCATCGCCTCGGACGTGGACTAGAGGTTTCTCCACCAGAGAAACACAGAAATAAATAACACAATATTGTAAATGGACATAATAAAATATACTCTATCATATTCATGTACAGCATGAATACCAAACCCGTGGGATTCAACCCACGACCAAATACAATCGATAGTCTCATCCTTTTACTCATCAGGAGAGCATAAAAGCCCTCACTGTAGGCCTACTCTATTGCAAACCCGTCGGCTGTCGTCTTTTGAAATAGGGGCAGACGGGTAAAAAGAAAAGAAAACGGTCAAACGTCTCAAAGCGTGATATCCCCGGTGATACCAGCAGAGTCGGCGCTGCTGCTTCAGCGGGCAGTCTAGAGGCTTCTGAGCACCGCCACAATACAGCTCCGTCCTATTGTGATTTAGGAGTCAATCTGTCTCAATGTTGGCCTCAATAGGACAAGATAACAGGAGTGAGTGTCCCTCCTCCGCGCTTAATTCCCACAGTTAGCAGAGCTTTTCCGCGCCGATAGACATATATTACCATGGGTGACTGGGTGTCTGTCTGGGTGCGTGGGGGGCGGGTGTGTGGTGGTGGTGGGTCCGAAGAGCCGGTGCCATCCCTGGCCGGGGGGGCGGGGGGTGGCGTCCTATATGCAGGGTGGTTTTTTTTCCCTCCTTCTTTCATTGCTGGCTTGCCACAGGCCTGTCACTCATCTGAGACACCGCCGCTCCGCAGGTCAGGAGGGTTAAGCAGCATCTGTCATCCAGGGGAACGCCATTGTACAGAGGGGGAGGGCAATGCTATAGAGACCCCCCCGCCCCACACCCCCAACCCGTTCCCACTCCCTCTGGTCGCATGCACGGACCCCAGGCGGACCCCCCGCCTCTCTCCCAGAACAACAGGAAAGACTCGACGGAGAATCTCCGGGGCCAGACTCGGGCCAACCTCGGAAGACGAGGAAGCGGTCTGACATCACTGCCGTTACAGAGCACACCGAAAATAACCGCTATGCAAGAAAAATACACCCCGCCCCCCCCCCCACCAGCACGCACACACATCCCCGCACACACACGCAGAAACCCACACTTGGTAAAAACCTGGTGCCCACAGGGAACAGAGGTCAACATAATGAAGACAGACAACTTTGTCTGTTCCTCAGCTTCATAAGGGTAACAAATACTGTTTAATCCACTCATATGTAGAATAATTACTCTCCCCTCTAGATCCTGGTTTTGGTATCCTGATGTTTCACAGGAGCTTGACAGCTGGATGCAACGCTGCGGCCTAAAAGATCCTGAGCTACTCATCTCGCATGGAGCTTCACCGCTGCTACGCGTCTGTTCCCCGCTTTATTTTAACCGTGCAGCGGTGCGCCCCGTGACACGCTGCTCCGTCATCCGCAGAGGACGGGATGCGAAGCCCGCGGTACAATGCGCCGAGAGCCGCCACCAAACAGGAGGTGTGTGGGCGGACTGCCCATCTCCCCTTTTAGAAACAGGATTATTTGCCTGTTCTGGGGCAGATAGGACTTGTTTCCTTGTCACGGGCACATGTGACAATTTCCCACAAACAATAAAAGCCAGCGGATATCTCAGCGGGCAGCTGGCTGCGCTTCCTGCTCTGTAGCGGCCGTTCTGTTGTTCAGCAACATGGCTGACCCCTGCCAGGAGGAGACACCCAGACTTGGCCCGCAAGGCACTTTTATGAAAACGGGGCGCTAATCTTATCTCACGTACATTTGACAGCAACACACCCACACACACACCCACACCCACACACACCTCTTTTTCCTAGTGACTGGGTCAGACCATCGTATACCCCCCCATGAAACCTTTGTAGTATTTACTTGGGCAGAGTTGTTTTCACTTTATATACATTTATTTGTAAAACAAAATGTTGTATTGATGGTGCCCTAGAGGCCGTTCAGTGAACAGGGAAGTAAATGAATGAATGTTATGGGTGCAGATCAGTTGGGTGATCGGGACGACAAATGACAAATTAAGTTTTACGGCGTCAACACAATTATCCTACGTTTCTTTTTTTAAACATTCCGAAAAATGTTCAAATTCAGACTTTTTGGTGTGATTTCATATTTGGTGCAGTTTAACATAAGGTGAGATGTGGAATGGATTTGACCGACCCCTGATGGATGTTACGTAATGAACCAAGCAACATTCAGAGTTTACGTCTCTGCCCTCAGAAAGAGCACAGGTCAAAGGTTAAAGGGACAGAACGGTGTTTGATAGTTGTTTTTTACCAGAAAGTGGGACACAATATGAGCACATTAGTCTGAAATAAAAAAAGGAGAAGTTTTCTGAAAAACATGTATGCATGAAGCAGATGAGGCACAATCTTGGAAGGGTTTTGAGGTGAAATTTATTTGATATTAAGATACAATGTGTAGACTTTTATGGCACAAAATAATCTACAAAAAAGAAAAAAAGAAAAGGCACAACATATTGTACATTCACTACCATGTCCCCTGAATATTCAAAAAGAAATGAGCAGAAATATTTAAAAGCAAGACTTTTTTTGAAATAAATTGAAATTTTTAAGATGAACTCATGATCCAACTAGTTATTTTTCCATCCATATGCAGACTCCCCATCCCTAAATCACTGCCTCGCGACAGAGAGTGGAACCATTGTTTTGGCGGTATTTTTCTGGCGGGTTTGGATTCCACAGACAGCAGGCGTTGGAGGGGTTGCTTAGCAGACTTTGGGCACACTCGAGGCTAAACTCATTTCACGCATAAACGCTTTAGTCTTTGAGACTACATATCTCCATACAGTTGAGGATTGATGGGCCTTTGCTTGTTCTCCCATGCATTTGTTTGACAGACTTCCTTAAGGCCACCATACCATTCCAAGTCCCAGTGTATTGCCATCTTTCCCACAGAAAACAAACAGACGTGCAGAGCAACGACGGCAGGCCAACCTCCCTTCCCGACAGGCTGCATATGTGGGCTACCAGCGCTGACGGGAACCGTACGACAACATCCCGAGAACCATCGCTTTCCTCTGTGGCACGCCGTCCGAGTCACGAGGAAGTGATTAAAAACAAAAACAGCGGCAGCAAAATTGAACATTTAGACCTCATGACGACGAAACCGCATTCAAAACACCTGGGATGCTCCGACATTGCGCAGCAGCGCGAGATGCGAGCCTGAAAGCATGCGGTCGAGAGTCCTGAAGTAACTCGTGGGTATGAGCTCGGAAACCTACAGCCCTAATCGCAACACCACTGCACTCACTTTGATTGGCTGGCCCTGGTTCCCCTCCAGCCCCGCGCCCGCACACACCCACCCACCCCCGCCAGAACAGCAATTAAAACACATTTACTTGATTAGCAAACAAAACTTGGCATACAAGAAGACAATGAACGTCCCTGCCCCCCAGACACACAATCCTAGACAGAACCACTCTGAGGCCCGTTCGGTCCGAACCACGAGTGCTAGCTAACCGTTGGCGGGCTGACGAGCCCTGACCTGGGAGGGAAGGAGTAGAGGTAGCAGGAGCAATGGAGGTAATGCTGCGGGGTACATGGAGGGGTGGGGGGCATCAGGAATGTGTTGTGCTGCTGGTGATGTAGACCGCTGTAGGGAGGGCGGGAGGGAGGGGAGAGCGCGAGCCTCGCTGCAGCGTTGTAAACAGACCTAGCATACAACGCACACGAGTGGCCGTGAGGAGGTGGATTTCCGTGCGCACGCGGTGGCGCCTCAGAGAGCCAGTGTAGTAAGGCAGGCCTCCAGGGTGCTCCGGGGGAGGAGGGCCCGGCGGAGAAGGGTGCTGGTGACAACAAAAACATTAAAAAAACGGAACTGGCTGGGCGTAGCACCATCTGTGGCTGTTTTTCTGCGCGCATGCTTTCCTCCAGGGAGATCCGCTAGGGAGGCTGGGGCTGGCCTCATGTATATCTGTGAGTGTGAGTGTGTGTGTGTTTTGAGGTGAGGGCCAAACGCAGAGAGCGCACTCTCAGAAGATCCATCATTCAGCCGAACAAGCCAGCAACGATCTGCCCAGAATGAGCTTTTAAGACGGATCAGTCACAGCGACGGCCTCCACACCTGGGAGAGGAAGCCTGCATAAGTGGCCTTGCATGTGCATGAATACACTCGTGTTTGTGCTTAGGCATGTGTGCGTGTGTGTGTGCGCGTGTGTCGCCTGGGTTCCCGTTCTTGCTCGGGAGGGAAAGTGAATACCTGTGTGGACACGATTGTCAGTGTAGAGGAAATGCAAAAGGCTTTGGAAGCTGGGTAGGACCGGTAGGTTAACAGAACATTTGTGATCTCTTAACGAAGGCCAAGGCAGGAAAAGACAGGATTAAGAGATAGGGGTAGGCAGACGTATGCTGGGACACAAATCACTATGCTACAGAGCAGCAGCGACGGGGGGGGGAGGGGCAGGAAGGGATTCGTCTTTTAAGGAATGTTGTGGAGACAAACTTTTTTCTGTGGTGAAAACTAAAGGACTACAAATGGGATGCGACCCGACTCCAGAGGGGAAAAAACCATTTCCCTGAGCAGGCAAAGAAAGGTGGTGTAACACCTGCCGCCTTGGAATCACAGCAGAGTGACCGGCTGAGGAGAAACCCCTCCTCGTATCACATACCCCCCCACCCCACCCCACCCTCCACCTGTCCAGAAGATCAGAATTAACCAGAGCCATTATCAGCTAAGATCGTGTGTGTCACTTTTTCTTTTTCTAGAAATCAATCAACTCCTCAGTGGATAGAAATGTCTCATGATTGGGTGCGAAGGGTCAGGGGGAGGGGGGGGGGGTCTGCGCCATCGACCGCGCCCCCCCGGGGGGGCGGGGGGGGGGGGGGGGGGCGGCGGGCGGG
>JAOTIX010000008.1:16181883-16192573 GCA_027123715.1 Gaidropsarus macrophthalmus
GGTTGTGTGAGCACAATGACCGGGTCCAGCAAGGGCAGCTACTGTTGGCCCTGCCAGCCCCCCGCAACACACACTCACACAAACACACACACACACACACACACACACACACTCTGCACCATCACAGGCAGGCCTGGGACCAGCTCCTTGCACAGCACCCGCATAGGAGCTGGGCGGAGCCTCACTCACCTCCATGTGAGGTGAAGAGGTGATGCAGGCTCCTCTGTGTGGTTCTGCACACAGAGGCTGCAGAACTCACAGTTCTGCCACATGGATGTTCTCTGCTTCTCCTGAGGAACCCACCAGAGCCCCCGTCTCACTGGGTTCTGCCTGGACATATGGGTGGGTGGTGGGGGGGTACTGGACCGCAGTACCGGCACTGGACGCACACACACATCCACATGAGAACTCCACCGCCCATGCATGCAGCCAAGACAGAGGCTGTTCTAAAAATATCCTCCTCTCCCCCCCACTCACACACGCTCAGAGTGTTGTTTTCCTGGAAGGATTCTGCCTCCTCCATCTGACCCCCTCACACTCTGGAACAATACCCAGGGCTGGTGGTCCTGGTCTGGTCCTGGCCCGGTTCTTGGGATGGTCCTGGCCCGGTTCTTGGGCTGGTCCTGGCCCGGTCCTGGCCCTGGCCTGGTCCTGGTCTGGTTCTGCCTTGGTCCTGGCTCAGTCCTGGCCCCGGTCCTGGCCCAGTCCTGGCTGGTCTTCCGGTTGTTGGCCTGGTCCGTCCTAGGACACGGAGCTCCGGCCCGGAGAGGGAGGGGGAGACAGAGCGGGGGTTCTGGTGGTGCTGGTGACCGGGGGGGTGGGGGGGGTTCTGGTCAGAGTGTCTATATCCTGTACTAACAGGATGCCAGGAGATGGGAAGGAGTCGTGTTTCTCATATCCTGACTGCTCTTGTGGTTCACTCCTCCACCTCCTCCCTCTCCTCCTCCCTCCACCTCCTCCCTCTCCTCCTCCTCCACCTCCTCCCTCTACTCCTCCTCCTCCACATCCTCTCCTCATCCATCTCCCCCCCACCCTCACACTGAGGTCCTTGAGGAGGTGATCCGTCCTGGTCCTCCTGGGCCATCGGAGCTCTTCTTGACTCTAAGTGTGATGGAGAACCACGCTCTAAATAATCCTGACTCCCTCCCTGACTTACCTTCTTGACCATGCCTGGGTCAACAAGCCACACACTTCCTGCTGGGAGAGGCCATCAGTCCTCTTCCTGGTGGGAGAGACCATTAGTTCATGAGCCCTTCACCATGAAGAAGATGTTCTTCCATCTTGGGAATCCCACCTGCTCTCACTAAGCTCTCTGTTGCTCCACGCTTGTCCCTTGGAACACCAGCAGAAGATGCTCTTTCAGCTGGGTTTGAGTTCCTGGATAAACATCACAGATTGTGATTGGCAGATAACCAACTGTCATCTGCCAATCACAATCTCCTGGTTTGGTCAAACCAGGAGATTGTGAAGGTGGTTTGGAAAGAGGAGGTTGCACCCAGGTGTGTGTGTGTGTGTGTGTGTGTGTGTGTGTGTGTGTGTGTGTGTGCGTGCATGCGTGCGTGCGTGCGTGTGTGTGTGTTTGGCGTTTCCTCCGTGACTGTGAAACTGAGACACTCCATCGCTCCGATCCAGAGAAAGAGAGAGAGAGAGAGCGAGAGAGAGAACAGAGTGGATGGAGGGAGAGTGGAGGAGTGGAGTGAGGGTGCGTGAGGCTTGCCGAGAGAGGAGGAGGAGGAGGAGGAGGAGGAGGAGGAGGCCTGTGTTGAGGGAGGGAGGCTGGAGGAGGCTGAGGAGGCCGGCAGAGCGTCTATAAAAATCAAATCAAAAAGACTGGCAGCCCTCCCTCTTCTCCCAGGAGTTCTGCGTCTCTGCGGGGGTGGGGGGGGGGAATAGGAGACAAACAGAGAGAGCTGAAATTGCTAACGGTATAGGCGATTTGAAAAAAAAAATCAATACGTTTCATTTGTCCTGGGTTTGTTGGAAGCCATCGCTCAACAGCCATCACCCCCGACAACAACGGCTCAGAGAGAGTGAGAGAGCAACTCACCCTCTCACCAACGAGCCCAGCGTGTGGCCCTCAGAGAATACGCAATCAACACAGTCAACAACACACAGGAAGCGGCCGATGTGTGCATGCAGTTGTAAATGGACTGCGTATAGAGACGCTTCTCTAACCAGGGGCTCCAGGGGAACAGCGTAGTTAGCCACGCACGGCAGCTAGTTCGAATGAAGCAGCTATGGTTTGGTGTTCTTGCTCTGGGACACCCGGACACTGAGGAGCTCAGAGGATCCGGGGATCGAATTAGCAACCTCCCGGTGACGACTCAACCCACTCTACGTTCAGACCCACGTGTTGAACCATCTGCCAGTGGCACATCCAGTGTGTGAGAGCAACTGGACATATCATTTTGCTTATCATCCTGATCTGGTGTATGATGAATTTAAATAGAATCAGTGGAAACCACGGTAACAGTGTGAGGTTTCTATAGTGGTTTTGATGTCAGTATGCACTCGATAAGACCCATTGAACAAATTACCTTTGGCGCGTCACAATCAGAGAACTTCAAAATATCATATCATCTACGATTATTGAGTTTGACTATTTCATTATGAATTGTGGCATTGGTTTAAGATTGATATCTGACGCCGATACGGATGTGTGAGCGCATCTTTCTGACGAGGACGCAGCTAAAGATAGAGCTGGAGATAAGAGGTAAAAATACAATGGAGAAAGCGCTGCTATAAATAGCGCTGTACTTTGGGTGTGGGCATGTTGTTGTGATGTTCCGTCTCGTGTGTCTAATGGGGGGAGTGTGCGATGGAGACAGAACCTTTTGAGGAACACTGGGCGGATGAGCACTCAGCCACAGCCCCATCCTCATGGGGGCCCGCTAACACAGGGCTCGCTAACATGGGGGCTGATAACCTGGGGCCCACTAACACGGGGCCTGCTAACATGGGGCCCGCTAACATGGGGCCCGCTAACACAGGGCCTGCTAACATGGGGCCCGCTAACACAGGGCTCGCTAACACGGGGCCCGCTAACACAGGGCCTGCTAACATGGGGCTCGCTAACACAGGGCCTGCTAACATGGGGCCCACTAACAAGGGGCCCGCTAACAAGGGGCCCGCTAACATGGGGCCGTGGCACAAGTGGGCAGGGAGGAGAAGCCTGACATGCGCTGGAGAAGGGATTCGTTAGCGATGGCATTCAACAGACCGATTGATAGCCAAAGTCACCAATGGGAGGAGGGTCCTTTCCTCACTCAGAGCTTCAGCAAGCTTTCACTGTGAACGGTTTGGGACAAAATGGTTCAGTCAATGTCATCGGCTGAACGTTTGGATGCAGAGGATTTACACATCAGCACTTCTTGAAAAACAGCCTGTTAATGTAACTTGTAATACATGCATATATAGATCAAAAATGTCATGCTTGGTGCCTTCTTTGGCAGTGTTACATGATTGCTCGCAGACAACAGCCAGACCGCTCACTGACTATGCTAGTGAGTTCAGCGACCTCGCTGAGCACATGACTCAGAGCCAGCGGTCCGTTTCCTACGCCTCGGGAGTGGAGCTGGTGGGATAAGAAATCAAGATACCTTCAGTGACACAAAAGTGGCGCTCCACCAAGTAGGCCTAAGTAATGTTTGAGAGGCAATTGCGTTATGAATTTGGCTCGAAACGTGCTGCGTCACACATGGGATGACCCCGGGTAAACTAAGGGGGAATACAGGAAGTGTCTATTCAGTTATTGCCTTTGTTGGCCCAAAAGAAAATCTGCCTTTGACTCCAGTAACGATAACCATGGGGGGGGTCGTTGTCCACCAATCAGGCTAGCTGAAACTCACTCAAAGGGTGTACCAGGAAAGTCAACATGAAACTGCATCAGTGTGTCGTTGAGGGGGGGGGGAGCTGGGCACAATTCCCAGTTCTCCAGCCGACACTGTTGATAAAACCTCCTGCTGTGTTATGACCATGGTTATTATTTGAGGGAAGCAATGGCGGACATTCTTCCATGACGAGCGATGGCCCTCCTGAGTGATTAGGACGCTTTAACGAGCCACCTGGACACACCTGTGCTGCTGCTGCTGCTGTCTCCAGGTTTTACTATGGCTAATTGATGCATTGCTGCAGCAGGCTACACACTGGACTGAAACAAAATAACCTTGTGATTCCTACAGCTATTCTGCATTCTGTCCAGTCTTCTCCAGAGGGGGGGTTCAGCTTGTGCAGCACAGAGAATCTATGTAGCTGCTCCAGTATTGATATGTTTGCTTTGCTGGCTGTAACTCAGCCTGAGGTCTGGTCTGGATCAAGTGTCAAGTGTCCCTGCTGAATGATGGAACGCATGGAGATGACAGACATGTACCAACGTATAGCCGGCTACCATACGTGACACTACAGGATGATGATCACACGGAGAACAGGGAAGAGGACATTCGTTGTCAGGCGCCCTTTGGACAGTGGAGCAGGAAACCATCAATGGATTGATCGACCAAAGATCAATGGATGGATGGATCTGCATTCCAGGACTCTGGGGTATGGAAGGGAAGGCATACATAGCATACATACATGGTATAGCATTACAGTGGTGATCTGGGTTGATTTCCATAGGGGTCAATTTGAAGGTATATCCGTGTACGACAGTGAATGCATCCGGCAAGTATTGATAACAAAATGGCCTGAGGTAACTCTGCCTGTACTGTTGAAACTTTGTCAGTAAATCAGTCCGTACCGTACCCCTATACTTAAAGCTGCACTGGAATTTCCAGGGCACAAATTCCCTGGTTATCAACTGAAATATGCCTTAAGTGGGTTAATGAAATTCTAAAAAACAATGCACAGCCCTCGATAAGGCTTGGCTTTGATTAATAATGCATTGGGACCACATTCCCATCTTGTTACCCAGGTTTGGAGCCGAGTTATGTATTCATGACTCCTGGATGGGGTTTGGGCCCACGGCGCTCGTATCCAGCCAGTCTCCCCCATCACAGCAGCTGTAATAGCCATTACCCAATGCGCTGCTGCATTCTACCTTTGGGCCCAAGTGACAAGCTAGTCAGCGATTTCTCCGGATCCATTTAAAAAAAAGAATTATTACATCGTAGGCTGGAAAGTATCAAAATTCATCGATTTGGCAAATTACATTTCTATAATACTTGTGGCCACGCCATGTATTTGTGGAACATATTCACTAGTCATGATGACATAAAGGTTGTGAAGCATCATACACGGGGCGCGCTCTGTATCCAAGTACAAATGAAATGGGTTTGGTTCAGACGGACATTTTTCAGCACGGTCCAGCGTTTGCTGTCCTTCCCTAACATCCCTGTACCCTTTTCCGTTGAGCTTCCTCCAACCCAGAAACAATGACATGGCAGCCAGACTGACGCTGATGTCACCGGGTAATGCAGTAAGGTGCTCCTGGCAATTAAATCACCCGGACTGATGCCAAAGAGGCCCCTGAGAGGAAAGGTTGATTAAGCGTAAGGCTCCAGGAGAGCATGCCCCAGGAGCCCAGGTTGGCAGAGGTCAATGGTTTTCATTCATTAGATCGTTTAAATTATATTATCACGGTTTTCAAAGCTCTGCACACCATATTTACAGTCGTCAATGCAATGTGTAATGAAGGGCATGCCAGCAAAGAAAACTAAACTTAGAAGAATGGAAGATTGATTACTTTTCTGTTTTGTTTTCAAGGGATGCTAAATGACTTATTCTAAATGAATGTAGTGCAAACCGCGCACTCTGGCAAGTTTTTCATTTCCTACTGGTGCTCAGTTTCAGCTCGGTCCTGTCTTCAGGAACCCCAACACTAATCTCCCTGCAAGAAAACCCCTTCTTAAAACCTGCTGCAACAATCCACTACGGTGTCAGCTCAGTTCAACTGAGCCAAAGCACAAATCACTCTTCAAGTAGGAAAGTTCTCAGGTGTTTGTCATTCATCAACTGATTAAGTTTTGGTGACTCTCAATGCTGCTCAGGCGAAGGGGACGTGGAGTCACCAAAAGTACCGAAATACCCCAGCGAGGACTGGACACGGCAGAGGGCTGTTAAGCACTGCAGCAAGTCACTGTTGACTGCAGGAGAAAAAGCATCACTCAGCGATTCTTAATTATTTACAGCGGCAAATCTCCTTACTTGTCAGTTCTACATTTCCCTCTCGCTGAGGCTCCACACTTTGGATGCATTACCATATTGTGCTGGAGTTGTTCTTTGATCAGAAGAGGAGGGTGTGGGTAGGAGCTGTAACGAACACGGGGGAGAGCTGGGGCTGAAGGCATTTGTTTGGGCTGTGGGAATAGGTCTTGGTTGTTGGCATAAGAATGTACAAAAAAAAAAACATGTTCTTTCAAAAACATAACATGAGGAAATGTGTGATTCTTTTTTTCCCTTTCTTTTTCTATTATGGTCACAGGGAACCATCTGTGAAGCCATCTGCGGTGGCGTTTTCAGGTCTGAAATGGCAAGAGTCTCTCAAAGCCACTTAGATAGGAGGCAGTAGTCCAGGTTCCACTTGGCTGAAGAATTAACCGGAAGGACCGTGTAGGGCCCCCACCCACCCTCTCCCCCCACCCTGCCCTGCTGAGACATCACGGCTGCCCCCGCTCACCACACTGGGCACACACCCACTTTTTGGAAAACGGATGTGAGATAAATAAAATAAAATATAACATATCATAATGTGTGAAGCATTAATGCAAAACTAATGTTAATGAATGCATTGAAAAATGCAATGCAAATGAAATGTCCTCAAAGAATTAACATAACTGTGTGATGGAGCAAAAAGGCTGCAATCAGGCCCTCGTCGTTCAAAGCCCTGATTGCTCATTCCTGCCGCGTCCCGGAGATAAAAGGTGCGGCCGTCAGATTTACGCCTCGTGGCGGTCCGACTCTTGGAGTCAGATCCACTCTCCCTGTCCAAGAGGAAGCTCGTTAGCCACACAGAGGCCATGGGTGCAGGCAGTTCATAAAACAAGCTTTGTCAAGTCTTCATTGTGTCTTCAAAATATTATTATGGTATTTGGAGTACCTGAATGTATAATTCATGAGACAAGACACAATGTATTTATTTATGATAAAATAAAAGCCCTTTGTCAGCCTGTCCATAGTGGCAGAAGCCTGCAAAGGGAACACACACACAGACACACACACACACACACACACACACACACACACCCCGGTGCTCCGTCATCTGGACGGTGAACTAGTGTGCACAGCACCCTGAGTGTTTTCTTCTTCACAAGATCTCTGTTTGCAAACAAGCGTTGCGACAAAGGCTGGCGACACTACGCTACACAAACACGACAACACGCCGTCTGCTGCCACCGTCTACGTGTGATGCCAGATGAAGCGTTTTTTATTTTACGCAGATTCTGATAAATATAAATGTCAACAGAACCTCTGGTGCTGGTCGACATCAGTAGCAGAGGGAACTTTTCATTTGTGTTTATAAAACACGTATACTCTAAACATAGGATTATTCTGAGAACAGATTGCTGCAAGGTTGTAAAAGCAGCTTGGTACAGAGCGTTGCTTATTATCACAAAGATCCCGCCATCGAACGAGCCTCAGACAATGGAAAGATAGTTTTGAATGCCAAGTGTTGGCTCTCTGGGGAGAACGAGGCTTAAAGGCCACCTTCGTCTCCTCTGTCTTCCGCAATCCACCAGCGAGTTGGGCTAGATCTAATCATAGGTGTCAGGGCTGAAATTCCTGCTAATGAATTGAATCTCGGCCACAGCCTGCTGGGAGTGTGAGGTGGACGCCCGCTCCCGCTCGGAGCGAGGGACCAACGGAACCGTGATGCGTGCAAAATGCATACACTTTGAAAGCTGCGTAATAGAAGGTGTGCTACATGCGCTGCATGTGATGTGTGTGGATTCCAACTCAAATGTTCTAACAGATTATGGAGACTAGGTGGGGTGGATTCATACCTTTACCAACTGTGGCCATGGTAACAGCAAGATCAGAGGAAATCAGAATGAGTCAATTCTCTGTGTGTGTGTGTGTGTGTTCTGCACGTGTGTGCGTGATTTGTGTTATGTATGTGTTGTGCATGAATGTATACGTGTTTGTGAATGTGTGTGAGTGTACGTGTGTGTATGTGTGCCTATATATGTGTGTGTGTGTGTGCGCGTGTGTGTGTGTGTTCTTCTTGAACGTGTTATGTATGTGTGTGTGTGTGTGTGTGTGTGTGTGTGTGTGTGTGTGTGTGTGTGTGTGTGCACCAGTGCGTGTGATTGTGTCTGTATGTGTGAGTGTATCCTTTACAAACCCAATGTATCTACAAGTACAACACCGATTGATTACCATGCTGACATAAATTGCCTGTCCGGCAGCCTCCTGCGCCACGCGTAATGAAAGGATTCTTAATAAGTCCGGAATAACGCCTTTTGCCTCATTGATTCCTACCAGGTCCCGAAATAGCATCGAATTAAAAGCCAGAAGGCCATTTCCCTCCCAGAAGACAGTAAACATGCCCAACACATGGACTTGTAGGTCCGGCTGCTGTCTTTAAGCTTTAAATTATGCAGTTAGTGTGCAGAGCACTTACTTCATTCCTCCCCCCGCCCACCCCCACCCACCTCGCTCATCTTCTGCCTTTTTGCCGAGCCTCTCCTGTTCTCTCTCCATCTCTCCATACATGCGTTGCCCTGGGCATGTGTGAGACAACAAACCCACTGCAATTCTGCCTGTCTCCATCACTAACACCCTACACCCATTCCTGTCTATTCTCCCTCTTTGGTGGTACAATTCAGCACAGCGTGTCGCTCCTGAGATATAAGCTGGCTGTAGAGAGAGAGAGAGGGAGAGGGGGGGGGTGAAAGAGAGAGAAAGAGAGCAGGGATGGGGAGGGAGAAAGAGAGAGAGTGAAAGAGAGGGGAATACGAGAGAGATGGAAAAAGCGAGCTACAGCAGCAAAAGGGTGTCGTCCGGCCGTCATGGTGGTTGCTCGTGAGAGCAGGCAGCTGCAGACATCTCAAACGCTTCATTCAGCTCCTCCCCCCCTCACCCTCCCCCTCCCCCATGTCGTCCCCCCCATGCCTCAGGTCCCTGGAATGAGTAAGAGATGCTGGAAGAAAGGGGGCGTCTTCCACTCATATTCCCTTCCTCTGCTCTCCCTCTCGGCTCTTTAAGGGGGTGGCTGATGGCAAAATATGTTTTGTTCAGACCAAATATTTCTATTGCTTCGTTGTCGCACTCTGACCTTATTCCGGTAAAGTTGAATAGACTACATGGGCGCAGTAAGGGTTATGTCACAACAAGTCAGCTGTCAGCTGTCCTGTGCCAGTCTGGAGCTGAGGATGCCTGTAGCCTTTAGGAGGTTGATGAAACCCTAATGCAGCCCCAATGTGCATCTTCCCATCCTGCAGCAACGCCCAGGGACGCAAGCACAGCCTCCCTAACGACTGACCACCAGCAGCTCGATTCACCTACAACACATGTGCAGCCTGGTGACAGGAGTACAGGCGGCTCTTTGTTTTAATGCCGAAGCGAATAACGGGTGGACGTATTGCTTCGAATCGACCGGTGGTTCATTCACCACGTCATTGGATAGAATGGTCTTATCATTACACACCAATGCGTTACAGGCAGACTCATCGCAACATAACAACACCGTATACAACCGAAAACACCAGACAAAAAGAAAGCCACACTCGTTTTCTTTGAAATCACAAATTCAACTCATGTATAAATGATCTTGATATTTCATACAATGCTCTCATAACAACCATCCTGGCACTATGTGTGGTGTGGCGCGTCTGTTATGAATGAAACGGTGAATTCATTCAATGCGTAAAAGCAAACTTGTCATTCCCGGAACACCTTGGACCCCTGCAGCAGCCCTCCGTGATTCAAGATGAGGAGAATACAATGTTCAATGAAAAGGAATGAAAGCATACCTGAAGTAATCCAGCCGGCTGGTCTGAGTGCAGGCTGTCAGCGGGTGATGCGGACTAGGATGCTGTGCAGCGCAAGCTCCGAGCAGCCTGCAGGTCAGTCAGTGCGCATCATGGTGGCTCATAGGAGGACTTATAGGGAAGAACGGATTCAAACCGGCAAACACTCACTGACTCACTTGCTCGCTCGCTCACTCACTCGGGGCACAGGTGATCGCTGCTGCGTGGTCTCTCTCTCTTGCTCTCTCTCTCGCTCTCTCTCTCTCTCTCTCTCTCTCTCTCTCTCTCTCGCTGTGTCTCGATCTCTCTCTCTCTCGCTGTGTCTCGCTCTCTGTCTCTCTCTCTCTGTCTCTATTTCTCTCTCTCTCTCTCTCTCTCTCTCTCTCTCACTCTCTCTCTCTCTCGCTCTCTCTCACACTCCATTTCTCTCTCCGTGTGATGAATGCCAAGCCCTTGGTACCAGGGAAGGAAACCCTGCATCCAGGGTGATTCTCTCTTATAAGTGGACACTTTTTTTACAGGTGTGATTGGCGCCAACTTTTTATTTGACACATCATTCTAAATTTGTTAGCGGGAGTCTTGAACCTTGAACCTCTTGAACAAAATATTGTAAGAATGCTGAAGGCTACTTGAAATGCTCAGAATAGTTCTGCTCCTTTCTTTGTGATCTCTGGACCCTGTAAACGTGATGTGTTGTGAGTGGGTGTGTCCATATCTATCTATCTATCTATCTATCTATCTATCTATCTATCTATCTATCTATCTATCTATCTATCTATCTATCT
>JAOTIX010000008.1:16413650-16426742 GCA_027123715.1 Gaidropsarus macrophthalmus
TGTGTGTGTGTGTGTGTGTGTGTGTGTGTGTGTGTGTGTGTGTGTGTGTGTGTGTGTGTGTGTGTGTGTGTACAGGAATGTATGTCTTTCTCTTCTTAACTCACAGTAATGTCCTTTACTGACCAGCCCACACATGTTAAGTTAACTAAAACTCAACACACATATTTTGTTTCAGGACAATGCACATTGATGAACATATACAAAAGCACATGTGAATGCGTCACATTATAGCCCAGGGGCTTATTTCCATCTGTAGTCCAAATCAGGCAGGTTGATGTTGGAATAAAAAGAACTAAATATATACATAGTAAACCTAGCTATTAAAAACAGCAAGAAACAGAACAAATAAACGGAAAAAACAGAACAATTCATTAGTATGTGTAGTGGTGATTGCATGTTTGGTTAGCTCTCAGCCACGCCTTAACGTGGCCAGAGTGGGACATTCCCTTATAGTTTATGGGATTGTATTCCATAATCCACTACCTTTAATAGATCGTACACTATGGCTGAAGAAGGTTTTCCTAAAGGGATATCTCTCGCAGGTCTCAATACAAGAAGGGCCCTTTGTTTGAAATACAACGCTTGCATAAAAATAATGATGGCATCTTGCAGTCCCAAACAGCATTCCATACAGCCAGCAGAGGGAGCTGTAACTCTTGGTAAACTGCTCTCAACTAAATGACTTGCTATGCAACAGCCGCAGTGGCAGAAAAAGCCATGGCAACGCTTACTTCCCTGAACAGGGTGGTACCCTCTGACTGCATGAGTCAGTGTTATTATGTCACATTTAGAGAACGTTCTCCTTATTGTGTGCAGTTTTCTTCTGTCTTACCCTGAACTGGTAGGCTACACTGTGGTGCTTCTCTTGCAATGGCACCGTTTTGAGCAGACAGAAAAACCATGCATTTTTTAGAGATCGCATTTTTAGATATCACCCTACCCACTAGACTTTGTCACTTCCACCAACCTAATTGTCTCATCAGAATATGATCAGGATGACCAAAATGTATCGTATCCACTTGTTTGTAGATGTTTGTGTTTGGATACCCTGGATTACAGTCAGTCTAACATAACATTTCTACTCTAGACATCTCTCAATCCAGATGAGATGAGAAAGCCAGCTTGATGACAAAAACAAAACGTTAATATTCCAGAGGATAAAGAAATGCTTTTAGATGGGCTAGCATAAGAAGACCGAGGCTGCTGCTAACATCCCCATGTGTGTGTTATGACTGCTGTTTCATGAAAGACTTCTCACTGCCTACTCTGTCTACTGTTGTCACATTGAATCTGGTAGGATGGTTCGGTTCAGCGGTCTATGTCCTGTGGGACATAGAGACTGATCCCTTCCTGCCACCATCCCTGTCTGCACTGCTGCAGGGAGCTATGTCGCTCAGCTTATGTCACTTGTAAAACATGACATACCAAAAAGGCCCCCTGGCGAGTCTGCCACACAGAGTTACAGTGGCTTTGTAACTCACTTATAAGGCAACTGGACCGCCACCACCCTGAACACCCCATGGTTGAAAATGAGACACCACAGGCCACTCTGGAGGAACGCCCAGGGAACCCAACTGGAAATATATTTGTTTGCCGTTGGTATATTTTTAACAATTTTCTTTTGGATTCTGGATACTTGGAGTCTTTTGTATTCATCTTCTGTCTGTGGCATTTGCCTTAGTCAGCATTATTCCTGGCAAGATATCAACAATACTTTAGTATCAAAGACAGAACCAGCTCTATCACTCCATCCCCATTAAAAGATCACTGTATTCTGGACATAATGGTCGATTTAGGGCTAGTTTGGTATTTCAAATAAAAAAAGACCTCTTTAAAGTTTATACTTGCTGTGCCTTTGGGTTGGAAAAGCCTTTATTATTTCCAACAAGATGAGAGAGTGAGAGTGAGACAGAGAGAGCGAGAAGGAAAGAGAGGGTGAGAGAGAGACAGAGAGAGATTGGAGGAGGAGAACAGCCTGGCTCAGAAAGAGGTCAGCCGAGGACAGGATGGGTGATAAAGCTGGAAGACAGCAGCATTGCATACATTTAGTATTTATATTCACCCATGATATTCTAGCTGTAGGCCTCCCATACATGAATATCCTATAACACATGCATCACAAGAAATGCACAATAGAAATCCAAGTGTATCTTTGGCAAGGGTTTGTGTGCCTGCAGTTGAGTCTTTGTGAAGGTGGGCATCCATTTTCATATGCCAGCTATAGGGACTAACAGGGACTGTGTCTCTGCAGTTGCCTGAAGTCCCCCAGCCCCACCGCCTCCCATCTTTAGTGGGTAAATGCTGTCCTCAGTGAAGGTTTATTACTGAGATACTCTCCAGCTTCTCCTCCCTGTCTCATTCACTCTGTGCTGTTTGCTCTTTCAGTGGTTTTTCTTCTCCCCCCCCCACCACCACCACCACCACCTGTCTCTATCTCTGGCTCTCTCTCTCTGGCTCTCTCTCTCTGGCTCTCTCCTCCCTTTCTTCCTCATTCTCCTCGCTCTAATGGAATGGCTCCCCCCCTCCTGTCCTCCTTCAGTTGACTCTCAGCCAGCTCCTCCTCACTGCACCAGTTTAGCTGAGTCATACAGGGGCTTCGGCGGCGGCCGACTGATTTATGACCGGTGATGTGAACGAGGGTTGAGGAGTCGGAAGCTCCCCCATCACACAGTGACTAGGAACAAAATGGCGGAGACAAAACCCTGTGACACACGGGAGAAAGTCACCACCATGGGCATTGTTCAGTTTGTAATTGTACATGCAGTGATGTATTGGCTGTGTGAAATCATTTTCATTAAGGATAATGTGCTTGAGGAGGGCATTGGCAGGAAAGTGTACCAAATTGTTTGGATTTTATTTCCGTTTTGGGGTTGGAAATTGCACCACCCAAAAATCAATTGTACTTTTTTCCCTGGAGCGAAGGGTAATTTATTCTGGATGGGATAAAAAATGTCTTTGAGGACTTTTGTCTGCCATCACCAGTTCAAAATATTCCTTCACTAAAAGTGTCTTGTCACTCTATCAGTCTTGGCTGTATTTGATACAAAGTTATATCATAAAATATGTTAATTGATTAATAATTAATTACTTGCTTAACAAGTAAAAAACGTACTGATCACTTTTTATCTATAATATAGATTGATAGTAAAGGTTTGATGGTGCCTATAGTTCATATGCTTTTGTTTATTGTCAACATGATACAATCACACACATTGGATTGATGTATTTATGGCTTTATTGCAGTTAAATCGCAGCATTAAATTGACAATCCCCTGGATCAGGATTTGTGATAAGGCGCCTCAAATGTTGTACTCAATAAATAGGCATTTTGTGGTGTCAGTAAAGCACACAGGTATTTGCAAACAAAATTCTACCACGCACACACTGAAAATGTAACGCGTCCTGTCTTTCCGAAGTTTCCACTGATAGACGTATTAATTGCGTGATGTCTTTGCTCGTAGAGTACACTTGCATGCGTCCATGCTCTGGATTACTCATACTTTGTTTTATGCTGTGTGTTTACCAAGTAGCGCTCTAGAGGGAGTCGTTTGAACTGAACTGATCAGAGATCTGTGTCTGGAGCACCGAAGAAGACATCTCCATCATGTAGGACATAGGACATAGGACGTAGGACGTAGGACATAGGCGTTATGTAACGTTAAATAACCAACTCAAACAATCTAAGCTTTCTTCGTGTCATCTGGTGTTTCTTTGGGTTGTTCCTTCTTTGCCTCATCCTCTTCCTCCTTTCCGTCTGCCTCTTCTTCTTCTTCACCTGAATGGAGAAATGGAAGAAAAAGCATGTGACCAAGTTTAAATGATCAACCATAGATCTGTGATGAAGTGATTGAATGAACACACTGACCTGCTGCCTCTGCACCTTCCTCTGCAGCGTCTGCTTCCTCTTCATCCCCCTCCTTCTCTCCTTCTCCTTCTCCCTCACCTTCTGCCTCCCCTTCTCCTCCTTCCTCATCACCTTCCGCCTCAGCGTCTCCTTCACCCTCGTCTGCCCCTTCTCCTTCCTCTTCCTCAGCATCTTCCTGCTCCTTTTCTGACTCGGCCTCCTCCTCCTCATCCTGAGCCTCTTCCGCTTCCTCTTCCTCCTCTGCTACCTCGGTCTGCTCCTCTTCCTCCTCCTCTTCCTCTCCCTGGTCTTCCTCCGGGGCAGCTTCTTCCTGCTGGGCATGGCTGGCGGAGATGAGCTCCTCCTTGACGAGTGCTGATCCCAGGCGGTAGCTGTGTAGGAAGGGGGCGGAGGAGGTCATGTGACTCTGGTACTGGGGGTAGCCAGAGGACACGGAGGAATACATGCTCTGAGAGTAATGTGAGACGGGGGCGGACACGTTCAGGCGGTTCTCTTCCCCTTCAAGCAGTTTTCTAGAAAGAAAGAAGGACAAAAGTATGAGTCACAAACACTGAATCACATTTTGTCATTGCTTATGCTGAGCCAACAGTGAACGGATCGAGTGAGATATTGATCGAGTGAGATATCGATCGAGTGAGATGATTGAGTTCTCTTTCCAGTAAGAGGCTGACCTGTATGCGGCAATCTCAATATCCAACGCCATCTTAACATTCAGGAGGTCCTGGTATTCTTTCAGGTAACGAGCCATGTCATTCTTGTTCTGCCTCAACTCATCCTCCAGTTGAACGATGGAGAGCTGCAAAAGGAGAATACAGCAATGTGTTAGTAGGAAATGATGAAGCACATTTACCAGATTAACAATTCATTCATTCATTAACAAGTCAGAGAAAGGTAGGAGTTTAACTAGCGCTATAAACTTCAGTTAGTCAAGCGCATTCAAAGCTGAATGTGGAAACATAAGTGTCATCAAACCTGCAGTTCTGTGATCTCAGCACTTTGGTTGTCCTGGACTTCCTGCAGCTGGCCCTCCAGCGCCTGGGTCATCTCCCGGCAGGCGTCGATCTCCAGGTCCCTGGCCTTGATCTGTCTGCGGTACTGCTGGACCTCATCCTTGGCAGAGCGGGCATGGTCCGTGTTGCGCGCAGTGTCCACCGTCATCACGTTCATCTTGGTGCAGAACCACTCTTCGGCCGACTGCAGGTTGCGCTGGGCCAGTTTTTCGTACTGGACGCGGATGTCGCGGAGGGCGGCGGAGAGGTCCGGTTTGATCACTTCCATCTCCACCGACACCTGGGCGCTGTATTGCACTTGGGACTGAAGCTCTGCGATCTCGCTCTCGTGGAGGCGCTTGAGGAAGGCCAGCTCGTCCAGCATGGTCCCCACTCTCTTCTCCAGCTCCGCCTGGGCCAGGGCCACCTCGTCCGAGCACTTCCTGGCGTCCATGAGCCGGCCCTCCGCATCCTCCCTGGCGATCACCTCCTGCTCGTAGCGGCTCTGCAGGCTGCCCAGCACGTCGTCCATCTGGTCGCGGTGGTTCTGCGCGGCCTGCTTCTCGTGGCCGGCCTCCTCCACGGCGGCCCTGAGCTGGCGGAGCTCTTGCTCATACAGACCGGCGAGGTTGGAGGGCTCGGTGTGCCGCTGCCTCAGCACCAGGAGCTCCGTCTCCAGCAGCTTCTTCTGCTGCTCCAGCTCGTGCACCCGCTCGATGAAGTTGGCGAAGCGGTCGTTGAGGTCCTGCAGCTGGGCTTTCTCCTCCGTCCTCAGGGTCTTGAACTCGGTGCTGACCTGCGCTGCCTGGCTGAGGTTCAGCTCGGCGGAGGAGGCGTACATGGGGGCAGAGTACAGGGCGGAGGAGCTGGACACGGACCGGCTGTGGGCGGGATACACCCTGCGCACCGACGACCCGTAGGAGGGTGCGGCGTGGCTGGAGTACATGGTCCTGGAGCCGATCCCTCCGCCACCGCCGCCTCCGTAGCCGACGCTGCGGACCGCCGTTTTCCTCTTGTAGGAGGAGGGCAAGTAAGAGTCATAGCCAAAGGAGCTCATGGCGGAGGCGACAGGCTGCTCTGAGTGGGAGAAAGTAGCACGGCTGACTGTACAGGAGAACCAGCGTCCCTCCAGCTTTTATAGGGCCAGTAATGACTGTGACGCAAGCTCCCGCACCCCACCCTTTTCTTTTTTTTTTGCAGGCATGCTGACTGAGGGAATCGATAATGATGTTACCGACTAGCCAGTCTCAGCATCCATGGAGGCGGGGAGAAGGTACTGCATTGGACAGGGTCAGGGAGGACATCAAGCCGCGGTACAGATAGCTTTGGGAGGATTGCTTGAGAGATTGATAGGGTTGTTTTGGTTTTAAGCTTGTGGAGGTAGCAGATGATTCAGTGTGAAGAGAATAATTCAGCAACATGTTACAAAAGAATACATAGCTACACATTCTTTGTGCATTTGGTACTGCAGGATGTGTTTGCAGAATGCATTTCATTGAAGAATGCGGACGTGACTCTGCAGCATAACAACGCTTGCAGTAATATTATTATTTACCTGTTAACCATGTCATACTGCAATAAGGGCGTGCCCTCTAGTGGTGGTTTTTCCGGCGGAATTGACAGACATTGAAGTAATAATCAATTAAGTCACTTTGACATTGAATGTGCACATCTGCTTTGAGACGGATTGTACATAGTGTGATAACAAATGCAGGAAAAAGGATACCTTATTATTTAAAACGAAGGCTATGGTGCTAAATGGACGCTAAAATAAAAGCACCATGTACTAAGAATATTAATATTTGTAAATATTAATAAACTTGTTGATACGGTAAACTCCCTCGTTTTCATATGGTATGGGTTTCGGGCATCCCATGATGGGTGCAAGGTGTGTGTTATTCCCCCCATTAAATATCGCGATATCTTATTGGATGAAAAAAAACTGTCGCGATATTATTGGCCAATAGGCCGAGGCGTTGCTACGCGGAGGCGCGGCAAAGCAGACGTGCTGCGGCTTTGACGCTGTGACGTAGAATGCTAACGTTTACAACAACAAAGGATGCCACGGTAAAGTTTAGACATTTTATTTTGGCCAATTGGCAATATAGACACATCGGTTCAACAGTTCAGAGTAAGGCTGTGCAGCGACCATGGGAGTGACTGGTAAGACATTTCAGGTCCACAAGGGATGAGCACTCAGGGAGGCTAATACTAGCTAATACTAACGTTAGCTAACGTTAGCTGTCTCACATCGCTGCTGGCCTACATCGCTCACCATTGAATCTAATATTATGTCAAAACGTTATAATGTTAATGTATGGAAGCCCATCCCCTCCAGTAACACAAAAAACAACCCCATTGTAAGTCATAATTATGAGATAAAAAGTCGAAATTATAACAAGTCATAATGAGATAAAAAGTCGAAATTATGGGATAAAAAGTCGTAAAAGTCATAAGACTTTTTATCTCGTAATTTCGACGTTTTATCTCATTGTGACTTCTTATTTCATAATTTTTTTATTAATTTATTTTTTCCTCATAATTCTGACTTAACAATGGGTATTCTTTTTTTTGTAACTGTCGGAAATGGGCTTCCATAATTAATGATCAAGTGAGAGGTCTTTCTTTTTCAGTTGGAGCAGAGATTATATCAGCGATTCACCCACTCATGTATTGATATTGACTATATTTATGGTGTATGGGATTGTCCTAATTCAAAGTGAATAACTTGAAAGTAGCATCACGAAGGCACTTTTCATTATCATCTCTGCACCGAGATACAACCAACTCTCTATGTCCTGACACTGCTCTGAATCAAACACACTGCTGAGGAGGACATGGATGAAGAACAGTGACAGCAAGCGTTGTTCATAGTCAGCAAAACTGACATTGGGATGCTGTTCACCTTTTATTTTCTGGCTGACTAATGTCAATCAACGCTGGTGTTTCCATTTTGCTGCGCTGCAATGCCCTATTCAAGAATGCCCAATTCCAAAATATGAATTCATTGTTTCTTGTGTTTCTGTAGCCTGCATGAAAAGCCACTGCAGTTAGAGTTGGAAGCTCATTTACACTGACACTAAAATGGTAAGATATTTTACTACCGCTATGCAGCCAACCTGATTTTAAGTATTCAGCAATCCTGCGGTTCTAGCATAGGCTTGTCTTTATATGCTTATGTCATCTCATCGCTGTACGTTTCCAGATTCGAATAGCAGCTTTAAATGCAGCCTCGACAGCTGCTGATGAGTCACTGGATCCCCAGAGAAGTCGCAAGAGTCAAACTAAGGAGGCGCAGGTAAAAACAGTCAGACTTTGTGTTACTAAAAAATCAATTAATTGTATACAAAATACGACTACCATGAAACTCAGAATCCTCATTCTACCGTTGTTTGCAGGAGGCAGAGGCCTTTGCGTTGTACCACAAGGCTTTAGATCTCCAGAAACATGACAAGTTTGACGAGTCTGCCAGAGCCTACCATGAGCTCCTCAAGACGCCGTTACTTAAAGAGGTATTATTACTATTATTATTATTGCCCTTTTGTAATGCACCTCTGCTAATGAAAAATAAAAATAGATGTATACAAGTTCCTCTTGTGCCTGAATATAAGTAGCTCTTTAAAACTGTATGTGAAACCGTACTGTTGATATTTCAGGCCATGCCGTCGGAAGACCAGCGAGTGGGGACCAAACATCCCGGGTTGATGCTGAAATACTCCACCTTTAAAAACCTGGCCAGTTTGACTGCATTGAGGGATGATCTCGAGACGGCCATGGAGTTTTACCTGGAGGTACAATGACATAATGAACTATCTAAGTCTCTAATCGACCCGTCAAACAAAAAATGTCTGAAGATCAAGCCCCTCCTCGGTCTATTTCCCCTCCAGGCCGTGATGCTGGACTCCACCGACGTCAACATGTGGTACAAGATCGGTCAGGTGGCCGTACAGCTGGTGCGCATCCCTCTGGCACGGCACGCCTTTGAGGAGGGTCTTCAGTGCAACCCGGACCACTGGCCCTGCCTGGACAACCTCATCACCATCCTCTACACGCTGGGTGACTACACCTGTGAGTCCTGTTCAACCCATGCCTTATCTAACAGAAAGTGTTTGAACCAATATTGAACAGTGTTCTATCCACTCTTAACCGGCTTTGCAATGGAAACGAGCGTACCTCTGCTGTGACGCCGGTGGGATTGGGAGGAGTTTTGTCAGCATTTTTTATTTGAAGAATATATCAATTGTATGTTGTGATTTACATTGATAACATGAACTTGCATAGTCACCATCACTGATGGCAGCTGGTTGAAATGCTACACATTGCCACTTTTTTTTGTCATATTTTTGTCAATTTTGTGAAAGAAAAGTAGGATCACTAGGGGTTATTTATAGTAATGCAATAACTCCACATGCAACCATTTCTTAGCATTTAATGTCATAACCCTTTCTTGTCCCAAGTTTACTCATGTATCACTGAAACACCTTTTTTCTGATTGTGTGTACGGAATCTGTGCATGTGTGCAGATTGTCTGTATTTCATCTCCAAAGCCCTGGAGAAGGATCACTGCTACACTAAGGGCTTGGTGCTGAAGGAGAAGATCTTTGTGGAGCAGCCCTCTCTGAAGATGGACACCATGCAGATGTTCATGAAATGGTAAAACGCGTGCTGTACCTTTTTGTGCATTTAATTTTTCCCTTCTTTTGTCTTTTTGTAACTAGCATATTGCTATTGAGCTAACATTGGCCCTGATTGGTCCTGTTTGTGTGCAGCGACATGTCTGTTCACTACGTGTCGGTGGAAGAGGACGAGAGCCTCTCTATTGTGCAGGAGGCCCTGGACCTACGGAAGCGTAGGCAAGCTCTCTCTTACCGGGAGCCCAAGCCTGACCTTTTCCTCATACAGCCTATCAACTGCTTCTCGTGAGTACCAGTCCATACGCCCGTCGACGGTCAGTACAGCTGCAATGGGGGATTGTCAGCTGTTGGAATTGTTCATCTTGATTCAGGTGGAAGAATGTGGGCGAGAGCCTCCTGGCGATGTACAGACACCAGACCACGTGTGACCCGCCGCAGCCCAGCCTCGGCCGCAGGATCGACCTGTCGGAGTACCGCGACCCCGACTGCCTCCAGAAGCGGCCCCCGCCCGGCAGCCCCACGGCCCCCGGCCAGTGCACCCTGCCCAGCAGCCCCAGCTCCTCCCTGCCTCCTGTCGCCCTGCCGGAGACCCCCACCCTGGTCCAACCTGCCCTGGCCTTGCCAGTTCTGGTCTGTCCAGCCCTGCCGGCTCCAGCCCCGGTACCGCCTTGCTCCGAGCCTGAGCCCGCTCCCAGCCACGCCACCGTGGAGGTCAGCACCACCGCTACCGTGGCCACCACTCCCACCGGTGAGTGTCTCTGTTAAACTCTGTGAACGCATCCAGATGCCTGCTGACATACACCACTACAGGCTGATAACCATCCACACCATGTTTGCCCTCCCAGCACTAGAGCCCTCCCTCGCGGAGAAGGCAAAGAAAGCCCCCAAGAGGAAGCGTGTGATCGAGGACAGCGGCGAGACGGCCAAGCGGCGGTCGGCGCGCGTCCGCAACACGAAGTGCAAGAAGGAGGAGAAGATAGACTTCCAGGAACTGCTCTTCAAGTACCTGCCCTCCAGGTACGGCCCAGTCCACCCGAGCCACGAAACATACCACTTCCCGTCGGATGTCTGGGTCTGTGGGGGAACAACGTCTTCTCTTCGTCTTTTCTTAAAGGCTCCGTAAGTTTGACCCTGAGGACGACGACGAGAGCCTGAGCAACATGGAGACCCAGAGCGACGTGCACACAGACTCACAGCTTCTCCACGGCAACGGCCTGCCCGCGGACCTCATGGAGTACATGGAGTCAGGTACACCCGCCGCCGGCAGAGTGCAACGTGCATGTATTTGCAAAGTGAACATGCCCATCTCATCATGTAAGTCTGAATCTGATTCATTCGTCCAGAGCAAGAGGATGTCCACCACTTCCTGCTGGGCAGCGCGTCCAACGGGGGGGTGCTGGACCTGATGCTGCGCTACCTCAAGGCGGTGGGGCAGAAGTACATGGAGCCGTGGCCCCGCGGGCTGCCGGCCGTGGTGCTGGAGGTCTATCAGACCTGGAGGAAGCACAGCGGGGGCCTGCCAAACCCGCTGCTCCGGGACTGCAGCAACCAACACATCCGGGTAACGGAGGGTGGGGGCGAACAGTTAGCTCCAACGATGTTAGCTTGAACCCAGTTAGCTCTCATTCACACTGAATAAGGCATTGCGACGATTAGCGCAAAACAGTGTTGGAGTGACATCTCTTTGATGTCATGTTGGGATCTTCCTCCTTCATGGCAGGTTTGTACAGCTTGGAAAGCTACAAAAACGTCAGCGATCAGCCACTCTTCCATCTTCACGGTTGCTCGCTAAAGGCCGGCACTCTAGCATTGGAGGGTAGCGTTCCCACGGGTGTGTTCCGGTCTGATGGCTGGATTACGTGATCGGTCATCGCACTGTGAAATATGGATTTCATTTCTCCAGAGGTTGATTGTGTGTTGACGTTTTGCCCCAGGCCGGCTGCATCGTCTTTCGCAACCGATGGCCCCACCACCGCCACCGCAGCTAGCTACCACCGTTCAGATGGTTGAACTGCCGTTCCTGACCGCAACACTGGATTCAGTGTGCATGGGCCATTACAGTCTGTCAAAGGGCTTAACAGGCCATTCATTGACGGCCCTCCCCTAATCCTAACCCCCCAAAGGGCAAGAAAATATGTGCTTACTTAAAAAAGGAAGAAATCTAGAGAAGGAACACATAATGTCCCTTCTTCCAGGGATTGATCCCTTCTTCCAGGGATGCTAATGCACTGCGACAGATGCCATATTTGACTTGAGGAGAATTAATAGAAGCAAAAATATTTAACAAATAATAGAGGGAAAAGTGTTGTCCTTCGGAATGACAAAGTTGTTCATCCAGTGACGGTCACCGGGACAGGCTTAAAATGAAACTATTAGTCGGATTGGTTGGACTGGGCAGGGTGGACAGGAAACACGGAGGCCACCAACAGCTTCCATGAGAGCCCCGGGGAATCCTTGGATTGGAATTTCTCAACAGAGTCAGCTTCCCTGATTACAGGTGACAGACTCTTCCACAAACAGGGCACTGGATAAGAGATAAGAGTTCACTGTTTCCTGCTGATTACTTTTTAACTTTCTCTATTGGAAGGAAGCCAGCCAGCCCCCTGTAGACTGCAGGGGGCAGAGATAGACCTGAGGAATAATGAGTTCCTTCAGGCAGGATGGAGATAATCCGTGCAGGATTTCATACCCAGGCCGCAGTGTCGGGGCGCCTCTGCCACTGGTTCAACCTAAGGCTCTGACCAAAAAGTTAAAGTCAAACAAATATCTTTGGTGTCTGAAAATGCTACGGTCTGTACACAGGAAATGATGGAGATGAGCTTAGCTGGCATGGAACTTCAATTGGAGCAATGGTCGCACAGCAAAGGGAAGACCGGTATGTTGCACTGTGTTGATCTTGGGGAAATTACCGTTTCTGAAAGTTGAAAATTAGTGTCGTGGTTGTTTTCTGTGAACGTATTTTTTCGGACCCGCCCCCGTTCAGTCTCTGCGAGGTGGAGCGTCATGGTGCAGAGCAGTGAGGCTGGAGACACAGAGTTCCCCGGGCTGCACTTCCAGAAGGATCTGTTTGTGCTGGCACTGGGCTCCTCTCAGATGGATCTCTTCGGTGACAGCTGGCAGGACGTCATGATCCGCGTCCACTGGCTCAAGGCGCGGTTCCTGGCCCTTCAGGTACGCTGTGTTCCTTTTTCCCTTGTCTATTCATCTGGTTTGTTTGTGTAGGGATGGGGTTTCGGGCTCCACTTCCCTAGCCGTAAACTTCATACACTTAACTCTGACGTTTGTTCCTCTCCTCCTCGTGTGGTGGTCTTGCAGGGGGACATGGAGCAGGGCCTGGAGAGCTATGACGTGTGCACAGGTCTGCTGCAGGGCAAAGAGAAGAGCCCAGAGGGGAAGCTCTACACCATCCAACTGCCCAACCTGCGCTCCGACGCTGTCATCTCTGTGGAGGAGGTGGGTCGTCTAAAGAGACTGCAATGTTTTTTTTATTGCACCCCCTGGTCACTTGAATCTCTTTCGTTAAATACTCTTTTGCTATTTTGCTAATAATATTAATAATTGATCAGTTTTTTATAGCGCTTTTCTGGGGACTCAGAAAAAGAGC
>JAOTIX010000008.1:16433100-16443515 GCA_027123715.1 Gaidropsarus macrophthalmus
CAGCCATGCAAGGCGACAGCCAGCGTGTCAGGAACAAGTAGGGGTTAGGTGTCTTGTTCAGGGACACCTCAACACTCCTCTAGGAGGAGCCGAGGTTTGAACTGCTGAACAACCCGCTCTACCCCGTGAGCTACTGCTGCCACTTTTATCCCAATCACAAAAAGATGTATTGCCAAGAAGGGTTTTACCCCAACGAGGAATTTCACCTGGTATGAAGGTGCATCAATTAAGACAAAAAACAATGGACAAAAAGTGGCAGTTGTATCTACACAATGTGCAGTATAAAAAATATAACAATTATACAAATAGAAGAGACGCAAGTGATGGGATACATAAAGATGTACAGGAATGACCGATACTTAAGAAATTACAGAAAATGTGCAAGTGTCCAAATTCTGTTCTGCGCATACATGTGTAGCTGTGTGTTCATTTGTTGGGTTGATGCTTTCTCCGTAAGGCTCCGTGTCTTCCTGAGGGGGGAGCCCCTGCTCCTCCCATCATCAACGAGATCTTCTACCTGCTGGCTGACTATCACTTCAAGAACAAGGAACAGTCCAAGGCCATCAAGTTCTACATGCACGACATCTGCGTGTGCCCCAACAGGTTGGCATCACTGCACCGACGCATTATGCAACATGCGTCTCCATCCTTGTAGGCCTCTTGTACAACTCGTGAAATGTGCAACCTGGAAACCTTCCTGTAAAAACACGTGAGTCACCATCCGTCACCACATGAGGTGAACACAGTGGTACGCTGAGGACAGCCCTTGCATTTTGCAGTATTTATGACTCTTGCAAACTGGGGGTGTCGGTGGCAACTCTGTTGGTGTCTCTGGTGACGTATGATCACTTATCGCCCAAAGGTGAGGTCAATGATGACAGAAATCTCAGGGATTACAACTTTGAGTTTAAACCTGGACCTGGTCTGGACTTGATGTAAAATGTCTTTCATGTGTTGATCTTAGATCAGATTTTAGGATTAATATAGTTCCATGAGTCTCATAGCATTCACTTAACAAAAACATTACAATGCAATATCATAGCACTTTTTTCTATAAGAAATATTGAGATACATCCTTGCATTTAGATGGAACTGTTAGAATCGAACAGCATTTTCTTTTTATATAGGTCCATCAAACACGACTCATGGACCTCTGAAAGCACCCCAGTGTTCAGTGTCTCATCAAACAGAACAGTAGTCCGTGTAGTAGCCTGTCTCGAGCCAACAGGACACCCAGGAACCCAGAGTTCACGCGTTCCCCTCTGTGGCTCGGCGCAGGTTCGACTCCTGGGCTGGCATGGCTCTGGCGCGGGCCAGCCGCATTCAGGAGAAGCTCAACTCCAACGAGCTGAAGAGCGACGGGCCGGTGTGGAAGCACTCGCAGGCGGTGCTGGGCTGCTTCAAGAGGGCCCTGGAGATCGACGTCTCCAACCTGTCGCTGTGGATCGAGTACGGAACCATCTCGTACGCGCTGCACTCCTTCGCCTCCCGCCAGCTCAAGCAGTGGCGCTCCGAGCTGCCCCCGGAGGTGGTGAAGCAGGTAAGACCCCCCCGACCAACATCGCCGGCCTTAGATCTGGTAGACTTTCAGGTGTCCGTTTTAATAGGGGTTTTTTTTTCCCATTTTAATTACAATTATGGAATGCGTTTCGGTGTGGCCTCGTCTATGAATTGATCGTTTTCCATCCTGCTAATGATTAACCAACAATTGTGATGAAAAGCTAAGTGCTGCAGAAAGGTCAGCATTGATTGAGTCTCCTTGATGGGTGAGAAATGCTGAGGGAAAAGTCATTGAAAGCTACCACACTTGTAACTGGATGGCTCCAGTGTCTAGTACTCCAGTAGTTTGATGTCTGGTCAGCTGAACAGATGTCATGTCACGCTTGTCCCTTCAGGTTGTGCAACATCTGGGAAGTGCTGGGCCATAGCAACAGATTGATTTGATGAGATGCCTTGAGTTTGATGGCTTACTCCTGTGCGTGCGTGCGTGCGTGCGTGTGTAGATGGAGGACCGGAGGGACTCCATGCTAGCGACGGCATTCCAGTGTTTCCAGGGAGCGTCTCGGTGTGACGGCGACAGCGACGAGGAAGAGTGGCTCATTCACTACATGCTGGGCAAGATGGCGGAGAAACGCAAGCAGCCCCCGAAAGAGTATCTGCAGCTGTACAAGAAGGTCTGTACACATGGCTCACACTAAAAGTGTGTGTATGTGTGTGCGTGTGTGGAGCCGTTGTTCTTTGAAAAGGAAGCTCTTGATTTAGCAGTCACTTCTCAAAAATGTTCAAGACAGTTTTGCTTAACAAAGATTGCGGCATCGTCTATCATCGTTTTCTTTTTTTTATGTAAATGCTGCTTTTGGCAGAGTGATCCAACCGAAAGCTTCAGTAGCAAGAACTGTGTTTCGGACAACTGAAATTCATAAGTTGCATTTGGTCACCCATCGCCATGTCTTAGCAGTTGAGATGGAGATCAGAATCAGAAAAAGATTTATTGCCAAGAAGGGTTTGCCCCAACGAGGAATTTGACATGGCATGAAGGTGCATACATTGAGACAAAAAACAATGCAGAAAAAGTGGCTGTTGTGTCTATTCAACGTGCATATTATAAAAAATATATAAACAGAAGAGACTGTGATTGTGATGGGATAAATAAAGATGGAACTGTACAGGAATGACAGATATTTACACAATTCAAATGACAGCAAAGATGCATATGGGTATGATGTTGTTTCTTCTTCCTCCGATTGGACAACACACCTTCGGAAAATCCTGCTGACCTCCAAACTCCCCCGCCCCCGCGGGCTGGTCCTGGTGGGGAGACAGTAGCAGCAGTTAGTCACTCATCAGCCCAGGCAGTGAGAGTCATTAGGAGGACGCCCCAACCACCGCGCCCTCGTTATAGCGGTCCTCTTTGGGAGCGGGTGTAACGATGCTCATATTAAGGATGTACGTCAGTGGCTCCCAACCTTTTTTAGACTGTGACCCCATTTTGACATCAGACATTTCTGCCGACCAGAGCCAATTTTCTTTCTAGAATTAGTTTGTAACGTGTTTGTTATTCTGCAAACAAATACAGAGTAGCCAGGATAAGTGCACAAATTGACATTTACAAATTGAATTAATTTGACAGGTTTAAGCGGGAACTCTTAAGTCACCATTCACGTGATCGTGGCTTTTCAAAAGACATTTTTATATGCTGCATTTTATTTGAACTAGTTTCATGTATATTCAAGAAAGTGAAATTATAGACAACTGTTCTTTAATATTATGTGTGGTGTTTTATAAAAAATATAAATATTTATTTTGTATTTTTATTTTTTCTCAGTCATTTTGTATAAATTACTAGACATTTCAGACATTTCCTGATGTACGTGGTTTTGGTTTTCAGGCGGCTCACTATTTACACGAGGAGGCTGCCCGGTACCCACGCAAAATCCACTACCACAACCCTCCGGACCTGGCCATGGAAGCCCTGGAGGTGAGCTCTCTATCGCTTTAGTTCTCTCTCTCTTTCACTTTGCTTTGTCTATGCTGTATGTCTTTCCCTTTCTCTTTTTCTCATCCCCAATGTCTCTCGCTCTCTCTCAGTTGTACTTCCGGATGAGCGCCACCACCCTGAAGCTGCTGGAGGCCGGTGCCTCAGACCTGGACCACCAGCTGTTCTTCAGCATGCTGGTGGAGGGGGCCACGGGGCCCTTCGCCAGGGGCGAGGAGAAGACCATCATGGCCAGCACGCCCCGGACCAACGAGAAGTGAGCCGGCAACAGAATCCTCTGCTGAATAATAATACAAGAAACGCTGCTTGCTCAGGGTCCTCTTCCTCTCTCTAAAGTGTGTGTGTCTGTATGTTATTCTGTGTGTGTGTGTGTGTGTGTGTGTGTCTGCGTGTGCGTCACACCCCCAGAGAGAAGCCCCTCTCCGCCATGGACGACGATTCCCGCTGTTCGTCCACGACAGGCGGGGCCCCCACCAGGGCCCCGGGCGCCGCGCCCTTGCCCTCGCACGCCATCCCAGGTCTGACATCACCGCCGTACGCGGCCACACCGGTCGACCACGATTACGCCAAGCGTAAGAGTGTCAGGCGGCCTCAGCAGGGGGTGGAGCAGCAGCAGCAGCAGGAGCAGCAGCAGGAGCAGCAGGAGCGACGGCGGGCTGATGGTACAGTCCTAGACTTAGACCCCCTGAGGGCTTCTGGACAGGGCCACTGGGGAGACCCTCGCAGGCTGTAACGCTGGCTTTCAGGATTGATTCATATTATTATTATTATTATTGTTATGATAGTCTGCCACACCCCCACCTCCCCATCCACCACCCCCACCCCTCTCCACCCTATATATGCACACATGAGTTATTTGGTGAAGTGGGCAATATGGCTACTCTATTATTTATTTGTGTCGTCCCGTGTTTGTTGTTCTTTCTGTTTCAATCACGGTCCGTGATATTATTCTCTTCCCTCTCTGCTCTAACAAGAGTGTACTTGTTTATTTGAGGAGATATTCATGAATCATAACTCACCGTGTCACAGTGGGTTCCACGATGAATTCACTCATTCATTGATGTTAAAGTGTTAATGTTTTCATGACCCAAAACTGGACCAAGAAACGCACCGCAAACAGTGTACGCTTTCTTCATACATGAACTCCTTAAGCTCATTGTGTAGACGCTGTCTTTGTTTTGTCTGATTTCCTGTATTGTCTATGTTTAATTATCAGTCGTTTAAAAAGTGTTATTGATTAATTTCATTCCACCAATGGCCTTAATTAAGAAATCCTGTTACGGAGTCAGAAATGCCATGGAGAAATCCCCCATCTCATTATTTCCATCCCCCCTTTTCCCCAAACCATAATGATAATGATGATGATGATGATGCTACTTGTGCAGATTCTGCAGCCATGTTGTCCCATGTGGCCAGTTCTTGACACCCTTTCCAGATTCCTTCCTACCTACCTGCCTACCTACCTGCCTGCTACCTCTCTGCCTGCTTGCTTCTCCCACCTGCTTTGCCGTGTTTATATGTACATGTATGCATGTGGATACCATGAGGTGAGGGTCACGCGGTGTGAGACCAAACCACTCACGGTCCACTAAAGGGTTTGGTGTTCACTCCTGTGTGTGGGTGCCTATACTGGCAGAACAGCGTGGGCTCTGGTGTTGGTGTGGTGCTCTATGTGTTCAGGGTTTGTCATTGTGGGTGACCTGTCAGGAAGGATGTGTCTGAGCAGTGGCACATATGTTCAATGACTGAGAACATGCTGGGTCCTCCGAGCCTTCAGGGTCCCACAGCCCTTGGGATTGAACCCTCTTGGCGTTTGCTTAAAGAGGAGATGTGAGGCTTGATTCAGACTCAAACACAGCCTCCACATTTGGAGTTGAGAAAGAAAGGACACAAGGAAACGTGAACAAAAATCTTAATTTTAATTTAATTATGGACAATAGGCCTACCTCTATGTATTTATGGGAACCACAACGAAAGGGTATTTTCCTAATTGATGGAATGGCCCGCACTGTTGCTTAAGTGCAAGTGACCTAGCATTTGGTACCTCATCAAATAGACTTCATTCTCCCTCTTTTTGTTTTTATATAACGACACATTGACACGTCAACAAGAAAACAAGCCACAAATATCCCTTTGTTCCCTTTGTCTGCCTGAGGAAATATCAATCCAGTTGTCTGGGCATCAGAACCCTCCTATTAACTCAAATCTGTTGCCGTGAGTAATGGCAGTAAAATGCTATTTGGGTGCCAAACGTAATGCAAACCCCTCCCCCCTCCCAGAGGTTGCTTAGATCTTCAGTGTGCAGTTGAAGGGGCCTGGTTTGAGTCTGGATTCGAGTCTTGGGAGGGGAGTTGTTTCAGAGGGTAGTGATATACACCCTTCCACCCCCACCCCTTGATTCCATTGTAAAATATCTCCTACAGCCTCCTCTGACCATGAGTACTGCCTGCCCAGATCTTCCATGTGGCTGGCTTCCCTGAATGGTACTTCTGCCCATACCCACCAGACTATAATCAGTGTCTGTTGTTGCTGCTGCTTATGAATAATAATCGGAGTAAAAAAAAACATCCCATATGATTTAAGAAAATGAAAACTCTATTGGGGACGTTACATAATACCATATAATAATTTACCATGTAAATGTTTAGATGTGGTCACAACCCATTTTCAACTCCCTTGTTGAAACTAAAGGCATTTACTAATTACGAGGCAGTACCAAGGAAATGGTACCTGGAGTGCATTCTTCTTCGAGTTTGCAAATGGGTTTTGCACCTCCTGCTAATTCTGTTACGTAAACTCCCCTGCCAAGGGCCTTTCTCGCTGAAGCTACACAACGCGGCAATTAGGAGGAATGCTGGCATTTCAGTTTGGCGTCCTTCAGAAAAAACACCTTCTCTTCATTAGAGGAATCTTATGTGCATCTATTCTTAATTCAGCACTAATATTGTTTCCCTAAATGTATTCAAAATGATTTGTTTTGTTTTAAATGCACGCTTATTTGTTTACTCTAATCAATTTGCCCGCACGGCATTACGTGAACTATGTCTCTCGTTATGTGGCTTGGGGAAAAAAAGTGTCTGGGAAAGAAAGATTTATATCTTTTTTTGCTAATCTAATTTTTAGATTATTTGTTTTTGTGTGTGCTAATTTTAAAGAGTTGGGCTGCATAACGCATCGCGCAAAAAATGTCTCAATAACTGGCTGGCTGAAGATGGTGAAGCTGGTGTATATGAGCGCTTCTGTTCCAAACTCCAGTGTGGAGCTGAGCATTAGGCCAAGTGCCTTTCATTGTTCTGTGTGTTCTCCCATCCTCCCCCTCTTCCCTCACCGCCGCAGAGCGCAGCCACGACGGTGAGCTGGTGCTGCTGTCCGACTCCAACTCCACCCAGGATGCCTTCACCGACCCCGCCAGCTCCCAGGACAGCAGCCTCAAGATGACCTCCGGGAAGGTCAGCTTGTCCTCGTCAGAGAACACCACGCCCATGAAGGAGACGCAGGCCTCGGTGGAGGACCCGGGTAAGACCGGCCTGGTGCTCCACGCTGTGCTTTGGTAGAAGGCCAGATGTTCTTCTAAACACCTGTTTACTTTAGCGCCATAGTGCCAACGTGTTGTTTTGGTGAATGAGTGCGCCAAAGCTCTGTCTGAAATGATTATTCACACACACAGTGTATGTCTTAAATCGTCACCCCTCCTCCTACTGATATGGAGTGTTGTGCTGGGCATATCTGAGTGTATGTGACTGGAACAAAGCAAATTCAACTATGCAGTGGCTTTTTATCCCCCAAAAAATATGCAAACTATTTGTTAACGTGATTATGAAGTGGCCGTTATCCGGTCTCATGCTACTGAATAAGTTTCAACATTGTTAAAAATGTTCACGGGCCTCTAAAGGGCCCTGAGTGTTCAACCTGTCACCTGTTGTCCTGCTCAGCCCCCCAGGCAGAGAAGGGCCTGTCGGAGGGACCCCCGGGGGTCCTGCAGGAGTCCAGGACCACCGTCCAAGACCAGGCCGACCCCGCGTCCAGCACCCCGCCCGACGCCACGGCTCCCGCCCCCCCGGGCCCAGGTCCCCCGCAGACGGAGCCCTGCGCCCAACCGCCGCCCTCCTCCCCCGGCCTGGTCACCCCGCCCCAACCGGCCCTCCCCCAGCCGGCCGTCCCTCACACACCGGCCAGCGAGGGCAAGAGGAAGCCGGACCCCCCTCCCCCCGAGGCGGTGGAGCTTCCCAAGGCCCTGCCGGCCGACCGGGAGGATCAGCGGCGCGTGCTGGTGGAGCTGTGCGTGCGCGCCCTCTTCCTCTGCTTGAGCCGCTTCCCGCAGCACTACAAGAGCCTGTACCGCCTGGCCTACTTCTACTCCACCAGCAAGACCCAGCGGGTAGGAGCCCGCCGCCACCACCTCCCACAATCCTTCACTTCCCTAGCTCTCCTCTTACACATCATTCAAAGTGGAGCAGTATAGCAGTTACCTTTCTCTCTCAAGCAGCCCAGTGCTGGATTTGAAGACTTAGCATCTGATCATTTGGTTAGCCAAAATCAATGGAAGCAAATGAGATAAACTAGCTCCGTCAATTAGATAAAGGTAAAACACACCATTCCAGCTTCTCCAAGGTAAACATATTTTTTGCAATTTCAGTGTTTGGCAAAATGGATATTACAAAACACAATATGTTCATTGTCTTAGAGTTACTTTTGGAGGTTTGACATTACTCCCAACAGTGATGAACATTGCACTAAGACACAAGACATAAGATAAACAAACTCCAAATTTAGTTCTGAAACAATGAGGATGATCATTCTCTTTCTTTCTTTTAGATATGATGTTCACAAAGAGATGAGTGAAATTGCAAAAAAAATCTTCCCCTCGAGGAAACTGGAATAATGTGTTTTACCATTACTTTACTGCGGCGAATGACTTTGGCTAACCCCAAAATTACTTCTAATCGAGCGCTGGGATTATGGAGAAAATTATAGTGGAACAAAATGGAAAACAACCTTATTTCCACAAAAGGTCTGAATATTCCTCTATTGCTGCTACTGGTGACCTCTGCCATTGCCTTTGCAGGCATTGCAACAGATGTTCCCCCTCAAAACCCATAAAATACCACAACTGTAGTGAGCTTCATCCACACAGCAGCTTTATGGGTTGATTAGAAAAAAACAAACTAAGCCATTTTATTTCAATGTTTGCAACTTCCTTTCGCTCCATAGATTCTTTGCAGTTTCCCAGAAAGTGCTGAGACAGCGTTTGTTTGTTGTGTGTGTGTGTAGGTGTGCGAGTGTGTGTGTGTGTGTGTGTGTGTAGGTGTGCGAGTGTGTAGGTGTGTGTGTAGGTGTGTGTGTGTGTGTGGGTGGAAGCGCAGTACTCTCTCAGCCAGCTTGGCAGGGGGAGATTGTGTTGAGCTTTCACAGTGCCATCGTCCTGTCCTGTATTGTTACAGCTCCTGTAAGAATACAGCCAGGGAGAACAACGCTTGAGAAACAAAAACTAGATTACACGGTGTGTTAACAGACCGTAATCCACACGTCCTGAACTATAGGCAGCTTTAACATTGTGTTGCTCGTATTGACGCTACACATTTTGCATTGGTAGTTCTTTGTTGGTCCGAGGGTCGCTTGCCTCATCCATTTAGGAAGAAGGTTTTCATGTTTAGGAAACAATTGTGTTGTGAAACAAGCTACACAACTAGCTTGATGCTGTAGTTTAAATCACACACTACTGTAAAACAAAAGATACTAATTGTTTGAGATTCATATGAGGACTAAAGCTGATCGTTGGTTAGGTTAACTCTCATGGCTGTGGTCCCAAATGTCGCTGGGTTTTCTTCAAGCTTGATTCCATTAGAGCGCATTGGTAGGCAGGCCTATAGGAAATGGTCTTGGATCCATTACAGGAATGGTGGGCGTTCAGGAAATGGCTTTGTTTATCTTGATTACGTTTCATCTAGATGTTAACTGAAGTGTTGACATGTGGGCTCTGGTTAAAAATAGACACTGGATGCATTCTCTATTTACATTTTTCCCCCAAAATATATTTGATTGCCTATATTATTGTCAGTACCCCATTTATAATAAACCACTTAGCGAAAACACAAAGCCTGTAATGATAATTTGAAAGAAGTGTGAGATGACTGAATATCTGATTTGCTCAGATGTTTTAATTTGGACTAATTTGTCCCAAGAAACAAGATGAAGGATACCTCGTGATACCTTGTCATATTTGAGTTTACTGTTGGAGTCCACAGAGAATTCAGATGCATGGCACTAAGGAGCAGGGTTGCTGGTGCCCCTCCCAAGGATCCATACAGGCTAGGGCGGTACATTTTGGGGGAGCAAAGCCAGACCTTTGAGGCCGGCAGTTTCTAGCGACCCCCCACTTCAGAAACCCCCTTGGTTTTGGTCTTTGTCAAACCATGACCTTTCTCTGCTCCTCCAGCAGCGTCCCACAGACCACTCTACAGCCTGTAAACTGTTGATGTTTGGCGGTTGAGGGCTGAAGTAAAGTGACATCATCCACCACACCAGTGATGACGTCGACTTGATTGACGACGTGATGTGATGAAGTTGTTTGCTTTCCACCTCATCAACCTTTGTGTTATTGAATGGGAGCTGTGAGGCTCCCAGTGGAGGCGCTGGTAAGCACGGAGCCTTTAACAGGCTTGTGTAGGTAGGAGCGCGTTGGCAGGCCACTCCAGGTTAGCCGCTTGCGTGTGAGTCATAGTGGTGTGTGACTCAGCCGTGCATGCCTGTATGTTCCTGCCTTCAAATCCGGAACATGTTTTTCGTGCTTGTGTTGACATTGTTTTTTTCTGATTTGTCCATTTCTCCTGGCAGCAGAACACCTCGTGTGTGTGTGTGTGTGTGTGTGTGTGTGTGTGTGTGTGTGTGTGTGTGTGTGTGTGTGTGTGTGTGTGTGTGT
>JAOTIX010000008.1:16532937-16550526 GCA_027123715.1 Gaidropsarus macrophthalmus
GTAGTTCTGGGGTACTGGTGGTGAATAAAGGTAGTTCTGGGGTACTGGTGGTGAATAAAGGTAGTTCTGGGGTCGTGTGGTGTATGGGGCACAGAACTACAAGTCGCTGAATGCTGGACTCTGTGTCGTCTCATTAGATGGGTCAAAGGATCAGGAAAGTGGAAGAGTGTCAGCACACCTGAAATCGGTTTTAAAAAAGGATATAGAATTTCAGACCATATGTCCTTCACAGCAGAAATGGTAGCAGTTTTGTGGGCATTAAGATGGGTTGAGGAAAATAAACAGGGACATGCAATCATATGCAGTGATTCAGCAGCAACTTTAACCACAATAAAATATATAGCATTTTATTGTCACACACACAAGGTAGAGTGAAATTGTTTATGGGTTCCAGCACATATGGGTGTGGAAGGGAATGAGGAGGCAGATGAGATGGCAAAGAAGGCGGTGAAGGAGGAAAGAGTACACATTGTTTTACACCACGGGGCACCAGAGTACAGAGAGAATACATAGGTCTCTAAAAGAGAAGTGGCAAAAATCTTGGGAGAAGGAAATTAAGGGAGGAGCGTACTATATAGTGTGAGTAAAAAAAAGTGCACCTTTAGATGTGAAAGGAAACACTCGGTTGTACTCTCAAGATTGAGGCTGGGACACTGTGGGCTGGCTCTCATCGGTAAACATCCTGATGGTGAATGTGGAGATAGCGAGACAGAACAGGACAAAACACAAAACAGGATTGTGCAAAAGGATTTGAAGTGGGTCCTCATAGCAAACAGTAGGGGCAGCAATACACCATAGCTGTGTCTAGTCCAAAGAAGAAGAAGAAGGGTTCCCTTATGGGGGTTAAAGTATGCATGAAATCTGGCAACCTAGATCAGATCAGCTGAGCCACACAATCGGTCACTTTAGCTAGCAACTGACTGCTGTTACGTTGGTGCAAGATAAAGATTTCATTGCCAGTGTCAAGTTTCGTCCGTTGGTAAGTTGTTCACTGATTCATCAACGTAAACATAATTGAAACGTCAAATGTATCGCGTCGACCAAGCCAAATATTATGCGTCTTTTTCTTAAAGATGGCGCCTGACTGGGATTACGCCTATTCCGAGCTAGCCAGCCTCCTGTTAGCTAGTGTTATTCTTTTAGAGAACTGCATCACTTTGACTATGTGGATTTAAGCCAATATCAAAGCGCTCAGAATGACATGCAAATGATTGTAAGTGGTGTAGTATTTACTGAAACGGGGAATATCAAGTGCAAATCACAATACAATGGCGCATTTCGCGCCGCTCTACCGCAGCTACATTTGATAACGTTCATCATCAAGGTTCACGCGTAGTGGTCATAGGAACGAACCATCAGGTCAAATAGCACAACCTTTCATAATAGATTCATCTGGAAGGCTCTTGGCTTATTCATTTAACCTACACCGGTACATGCTTCCTGATGGGGATTGGATGTGTACGGTCCCATTAAGGGCTAACGGGCAGTAGGCCACAAGCCAATTGAGGTTTTTGTATTTCAGGTGAGTGTCTTCTGGGCACGCGTAGAGCAGCGCTCCTGCTCCCAACACAAACACAGCATGGAGTCCTCAAAGTCTCCTCGGAGCTCCAAGCATCACCACTCAAGATCCAGGTCGCGCTCCAGGGACCGAAAACGTCAGTATACACCGAATAGTTTTTAGTCAATATACATTTCCAGCCTCTTTGAATTGGAAATAATATCCAATGTGATCCTTTTATCACGTGAATAACAATAACAACCTATTTGTGTCATTGACACGGTTTTTGTGAATGCCACAATGACAGCCATCATATAAGTCATGGATATTACATTCTTTAGTAAACATACTATGATGTTAGAATTACATTATAACAAACCTTCACTCATTGAAGATGTTCATGTTTTCAGGTGACCGAAAGCACAGAAGAAGTCGCAGCAGGAGCAAAGAGGTAATTCTTCATTACATTTATTTAGTCTAGAGAACGTTAGAAGAAGTTTCATTCTTTTTATGTTTGTGCTTGCGGTAAGTATGGATATTTTGTTCAGTACAGTGTTATCCAGGTGACGCATATAAACTTAAGGTTTTTTTTATTGAAATCGGCCTGCTGGCTTTATTTTTGTTACACCGTTATTGACATCTCCGGAAGCATTCCGTCTGAGGCACATTTGGATATGTCACTCATTGTAAGCACATTGTATGGTGAAGAGCAGATTATTTTTGTAAAAACTCCTTTGTATAGATCGTATGATAACATTTCTACAATAAATCATACTCAGCGTGCTAATGCACGAAGAGATTCTGAACAGAAGACCCTGCTGACATAGCAAAATTATATGTCTTCTTCGGGGACAGGTAATTATCTGCCATTCAACTCCTCTTTGCCTTACAGAATTAAGTCAAAACATGGCATTAACTCTTGCATCTTTTACAGCTACAGAGATGGGCACAATTCATCAATTATATTTTGGTTTTCAATTGTTAAATTCCCCAAAAAGAATGGATTTGATTGTTACGTTTCCTTTATTTGGTGATGGGCACATTTCCTTTGCGATAAAGTACCACTTGTTGCCCTTACCTCCGGACCTATGTCCTTCTGTCATCACATATAATCATAGAGAAAACAGTTCGCTAACATTGTTAGTTCGATCTCTACAAAAACATTTATCGGCTGTTTAATAAACAACCTGAAAAAATTCAAATAATTGTAGATCAGTTTTGCATATATGCAACGTGTTGTTATCTTCACGAGTCAGTATTATGTCCTTTATAATCTGTCTCGTGATGTATGGTAATTCATGAATACACACAATACCATGTTACAATCCCTCAATTGAAATTAATCAAAAGCAAAAAAGGTTTTACATATTTTTTTGTCTAATCTGTAAATTCTGATGGCGATTTCCTAAATTGCCCATTATTCCAAGCCTGGACTCAATCCAAACAATTTAGATTTAGTAAGGTCCTTTTATAATATTAGTAACAAGTCAGTGGCCCTAAAACATCTTATTTGCATGTACATGCTGAAAGGATCAATACGTTGTATGTTTTTATTATTTTGTTCATTCATTGTGAAGTGCTCCACTCAAGCTGTTATCAAGTTGATAAATGTGATTGGCTTAGATGGGCTTCAGGTGAGTCTTGTGCCACAGCTCAGAAATAATACTGCACAGGGCTGTACCCTTAAAGTCTACTCATCACTCAGAGAGCCTCGAGTCAACTCGTCTGCAAAAGAACCAAACATTATTGTGAAAATATCTGGTGGTGCTGTGTGTCATCTCAGTCTTGTTTGAATGGAGGGATTTTCTGCAACTCCGATGTGAAGCTTGACCTTGTTGATCCCTCCTGTTTGTAAGCAGTCCCTGCTGGGTCTAGCAATGTGGACTAAACATTTAAAATCTAAACAAAACGGTTTGAATTAGGTCAAAGATAAGGTCCAAGTTGACAGCATTGTACATGGCAGGCTATTTGGCCGTGGGTGTGCCTGCGTCGAGCATTGTATCGCTGTTTTAAGTGCAAAGAATTTCATATTAATATCCATTGGTATAAAGAAATTGTCCAAGTGGTGAATCAGGGAACTTGGAAAAATTCTGCGTAGGGTACAGCCTGACATGCCGGCAGCATGGAAAGCTCCAGCAGACCGAGCATGTGTAGAGTAGGCGTGGGCGTGTTCATAAAGGAAATGAGTGTTTCAGATGTCAGGCATTTCTTCAAGTCAACATGTGATGCGTATCCTATGCCCTAAGCCATGGTACTAACTCTCTTTGTTGCACTATTTTCCTGAAAGAGACAACTTCTTCTTAAAACAGGCACGCAAGAGAGACTGCGAGAAGCCGCCCAAGTCTCACAAGAAGCCGGATGAGCCGGAGCAGAGCGAGCGGGGGAAGGACCGGCTCTCTGCGGAGAACGGCGAGGAGCGACATCGCCGAAAGGACAGGAGACCATCCAGGGGGCGGAGCCACTCCCGGGGGCGGAGCCACTCCAGGTCACATTCACGGGAAAGGTGAGCTCGGAATTAGACATTATTATTAGAATATGATGATGTGTTTTTCATATTTCATATTTGACCCAGGTTGTCAGGGATGCTTGCAGGTAGAACTGGGCTTTTTGTCGGGCGATCTTTTGTCTGAAAGGTAATGTGGGGGTAGTTTGTGTAAATACACAGGGTCTCATCTGGCTCTATATATTATTGAAGCACTATGGAACACTACTTTTATACTTTTTTGTTTCTCTTTACTAATGTTTATTCCCTCTGACTCTCTTTAGGGGCATTCCTTATGAAATGCCCAGAGCACCAAGTGAACCAATTCTCACGTAGCCACAGTTTGTTTTATTTGATATGTAAGGGGTTTTCCTTCTTGCAGGCGGCACCGCAGCCGGAGTAGAGACAAAAAGAAGTCTCGCTCCCGGAGCCGTGACCGGAAGAGGAAGGCCCGGTCTCAGTCCAGGTCCAAGCACCGCCACCGTAGTAGGAGCCGTAGTAAGAGCAGGTGGGCCTCCTGAAGCTCTGTTAGAAGGTGTGGTGAAGGATTTGATGTCAATGTTTTTGTTCATGTTTTTTTATTTCATTTTTCCTCCAGGGAGCGGAAGAAGAAGAGCGAGAAGGTGCGCAGAAAGACTCGGAGCAGGTCTGTAAGTCCGCCTGCCTTCCGGGGCAGGAACACAGCCATGGACGCACAGGAAGCCTTGGCCAGAAGGTACAACACCAACTTGGAGGAATTGTGAGACTGAAGCTTAAACTCTTTTATTTCTTTTTCAACACGATTCTTGGGAGTGCTGTGGCTGAATGAACAGCTTGTTGAGCTAAAGCCTTCTCTTCCCTTTGCTCCCAGATTGGAACGTGCCAAAAAATTACAGGAACAGAAGGAAAAGGAGATGTTGGAGAAACAACAACAACAGCAGCAGCAACAACATCAACAACAGCAGCAGCAACAGGAAGTACCAACAGGTATGAACTTGGTTTGGCTGTACAACTTCATCGTCTTAACAAACTAGTAACATGGAGATACAATACTTGATCAAGATTACCGTATTTTTCGCACTATAAGGCGCACTTAAAAGCCTTTAATTTTCTCAAAAAACGACAGTGCGCCTTATAATCCGAAGCGCCTTATATATGGATTAATTCCGGTTGTGCTGACTGACCTCGAAGCGATTTTGTGTAGTACACGGCGCTAAGTAAAAACGTTCGAGTGCGGAGTAATGCATTACTGTGCTTCACCATTATATTACAGTGTGTGTGTATAAGGACCCCAAAATGGCACCTGTCAAAAGACACGCTCACGCCTTTTTTGCGCCACGGACCGGTTTCATCTAAGACAATATTTTCATGGACCGGCCTTAATTTGCTCGATAATCGTTAATGACGCCAGGGCGGCTGTAGTCTAATAATAAATCATCCGCAGTGGTCTTATGTCAAATGCAAACATCAGACAATAATAATCAACAACATCTCTGTAAACGAAATTATTTATTTTAGAACGAAAATCCTTTTAAATAAGAAATAATTATAATAAAAAAACTCGATTCAAGTGACTGCGCTGATGAGGTTTATTTTGAAATATAGCGACTTACAATCAGTGCATTCAACGTCGGAATAATACTGATCATTTCTATATAAAAGGGTGAACAAGTCAACCAAATAAAAAATCTGGTAGATCAGACTGCACAGGACTGCAGGAGCCTGCACTCTTCTGAACCACTATTGTAAAGGTCAATAATTAGCTGTTGGTTGTGTTCTCTTCACAGTGCCCACACCGTTGCTATGCAAGGCTGTTACAGCCGTGGCACCCATGGCAACCAACCCTGTGCTTAACGTAGCGGCCCTGCTGGCCTCTGGCACCCAGGTCACACCCCAGATCGCTATGGCGGCGCAGATGGCCGCGCTCCAGGCCAGAACACTGGCAGAGACGGGCATTGCCGTGCCCAGCTACTACAACCCCTCTGCTGTGAACCCAATGAAGTTTGCTGAGCAAGAGAAGAAGCGGAAAAAACTATGGCAAGGAAAGAAGGAAGGGGTATGGTTTGTCTCTGTTCATTTACAGTGTCTGTGCCCAAGATTCATGCTCCATTGGTATTGATTGATTTTTACCACGAGTGCTGCCACTGAACAGAAAACTGTTCTTTTTGTTTTCTGTATGAAGGACAAGTCCCAGACTGCTGAATTGTGGGAGAAGCTCAACTTTGGCAACAAGGACCAAAATGTCAAATTCCGCAAATTAATGGGCATCAAAGTATGTCGTCATTGTCTTCCATAGATGTATTGCAGTTTCACTTAAAATGTTTGTTTGCAATATGTTGATTTATTATTGATTGTTCTTGTTCCATTAGGATGAGGAAGAAGGTGAAGCTTCCAAACCAATTAATGAAGCGGGTCTGAAGACGCTTCAACAGCAAGAGGAGATGTTTAGAAACCTTGACGTTCAGTACGAGATGGCCCGCTCCCAGACGCACACCCAGCGGGGAATGGGCCTTGGGTTCACCACCTCATTCTCTCGTGGCATGGACACCATGTAGTACAGGGCCCATCTCAGTGTCTCTTATTAATCAAAACGGTCTGTCATCTTGCTGCTAGCTTGGTCTAGTATCTAGTGTGCAAGCTTGCATGGATGTCACTTCTGGTTCTGTCATGTAGGAACACAGATATCACCTCCTGGGACATTATGATGTAGATCAACAGAGCCTCTGTACAATGATCTCAAAGGGTTGGTGCCAGTAATGCTTGTTTAGTTTTTTTTATTTAGTTTTAGATGGGTTTTTTTGAGGGGGGCGGGGGGGGGGCTTCTTCTTTTTTTGTTTTGTTTTTTTTTTACTTAAAATATATGCAATGTGATTGTTTGAATTGGATTATGGTATAGGTCAGGTTGGTAGATCTTTGTTTACATTCAATTACCAAAACATGTTAATCTTTTGTGGAAATGTAGGGAGTGGATTTGTGCTGCGTCTTCATGATGGAGGGCAAACACTGAAACTGTTTAGTTTGTCAAATGAAAGATATGGGACCCATTCAAATCATACTTTCTGATCTTTAAATAAACCCTTTGTGTTCATGGAGATACATTTATTTGTTCATCTGATGTAATAGATGCACCACACAGCAGTAAACCTGTTCAAATACGGAACATTTAAGCGATGTATAAAAGACATCATTTGGGAAGGAAATGTGAGCAAACACCTGATCTAAAAAGTCACTCATTTATCCAATATATTTTCATTGGTGCTGAAATGCTAAATTCTGGCCAGCACACTTGATTTCAGACTTTCGTTGAAGTTAAACAGATTTGCCAAACAGTGCTCATAAAGGAGTAAGAACCAGGATTACTACGATGCTTTATGTCAAGTTACAAAAACAGGACACCAACATCTATTTTGCCATGAACCTTTCACTAAATGCACATGACATCATTTACATATAAGGCTGGAGTAAAGCACATGTGCTGCGCCTGTGATGAGGTTGTGGTTTGCAAATTCAAGGATGAGGAGCAGGATGGGATATTCGCTGTGCCTCTTCTCCAGGCTGGTCTCATCGCTCAGTCCCATCCAGTGCAGCAGCAGGTTGTGCATGGCCTCAGGGAACAGTTCTGTGGCCAGTTGCCCTGCAGGGGGCAGGTCAGTGATGCGCTCTATGTGTTCCACTTTGAAGCTCTCTACCTTCTGTGTGATGCAGTTGTTGGCGCCGTGAAACTGCTGGCCGAGCCAGCCTGCCACCGAGTTCATTAAATGGCTTGAATACATAGAGCCCCAACATTTCTCTCCCAGCAGGGTTAGCACAGTTTGTGTTTGATGTTTTTCCTCCAGGGTCCCATCTAAGTAAGAATGAATGTTGTCAAGGAGCAGCAAAGCAGTTTTGTAGTCTGCATTGTTTTCAGAACATTTTCTTTCCTCCAAGCTCTGTAGTTCCACCTTGAGAGAGGATAACGTGGTCTGGATGGACTTAAGCTGCGTTTGAATGCTCTGCTCCACTATGGAACAATAATTATGATCTGCTGAGGTATCGTTCGAGGAAGCTGTCTCTGTCTGACCGGCATCCACCAATTTGTTGACCACCTGACGCTGTGAAGTTATAGTTTTAACCTTCTTTGGTTCTTGACCCATTTCAGGGTTGTTCTTGCACACTTCAGAGTCTAGATGGATACTTATGTTGTAATCCATTTCCAAAGGGTTGTCATTGATGTGGGATTTCCAGACATTCTGGAAAATGAGAAAGTATACGTTTATTATTGCAATTCATTCAAACAGATTATATCATAGTGGAACCACATGTAGTGTACCTGTAATTGATCCATCACAGTAAGCTGTTCTTGCTTACTATATAATTCGAACGCAACTCGAAAAATGCCTTGGATGCTGTAGAACCAGAGACTGTTGGTGGTGTTTGGGACTCTCACTCCATCAAACCTGAATGCTACCACAGGAGTAAAGAAAAAAATGTTAGTCTGGGAGATTTTTTTAGATGTCTATATGTAATAACAATGTTTTGTTTATGTCTACACAGCAGTGTTTCTATCACCTGCAGAAAAGGTCAGTTTTGTGGCATAACCCTTCTTTGCAAACTTGGCGTGGTATCTCGGATGATTCTCTACACGGATGTCCGTGTTAGACAAAATATCGGCCCCCAAGTAAAGTGGAACCAATGGACTCTGAAAAGAATAGCCGAAATGAATGAATTGGTTTACCACGACTTCAACGAATACGCTAATTAAAGTGTAGTTATAATGTGTCAGTATGATTTCATAACATAATAGGTGATAGATTACCGTTTTGGTTGGGTATGAGAAATGTGTAACAATAGGGCTTACTGCACATATAGTTTAGAGTATCGATGTTCAACTTATGTTCATTCGTCAATTACTCATGTCGTCATACCACTTATGACTCACCTTCCTCGGACACTGCGTTAGGCGGAATGACGTTAGATTTGCCAAGTATATAAAGCGAATTTTCCTTGGCCCAACATTGCATTGTGGAAATGTTAACGGGGTTACTGAACATGTGGACATTGGCAACTCCAACCCTTTTAGAGACTGTCCTGTAACATACATTATACCATCTTGTAAATGTCCAAATAAAGATGATAAGAGATGACTGGAAACAATATTCCAACTTAAAGAGTTAGCTCGGAATTTTGGACATTGGACTTCATTTCAGTTTACATCGATAGTCTGGCTTTGCCTCCGCTGTAGTGGGACAGACTGTTTTTATTGGCAGGACTTTCCGTGTTTTCTGTTCACTTACGCTAGCATAGCGCTAGCCTAGCACCCGCGAACTAACCCAACTCGAAGAACTGAATGAGATGTGTTGAAAACGTCTCCAGTGATAAATAACACCCTGGCTCACTTGGAAATGAGGTCCAATGTCCAAAATTCCGAACTATCGCTCTGAGGTTGTCTTTTCTGGCGAGGATGTGGCTGTGTTGACATCGTTTTTTTCTCTCCAGAGCCCAAAACACGTGACAACGAATCGTCCAATGAATGACGTGCGTCAGTAGTTTGACATTTGAACTCGCGCCTTGTAACAATACGCAGCAGCGATGGCGGAGGTTGATTTTGGCGACAGCGAGCTCTTTGAACAACTCGGCGACAACGCACCGGTCTCGACTCACATTCGCTTCACGGATGAAGATGAAGACGTCGAAGAGACGTCCAACCTCAGGGAGAAGCTGGAAGAGTTCGAGGAGAAAATCCAAACTCTAACGGATGAGAATATCCTTGTACTATGAGATGTCGTTGCATAGCTAAGGCTAGCTAGTAGCAGAGACGTGCTACATACACAGACTAAAATGATAATGAATGAACATGTCGCTGAAACGGGCATACTAATATCATATCTGGTACCCTTTTGTCAATTTGCTTAACTCAAATCCTACATCAGGTATTAAAACGGCAACTAAACATCCTAACGAGACCAAGGTAACGGATGCACTATACTCGTAAGCAAATCTATTGGAAAGCTTCCAAATGTATGTGTTGAATTCGAATATTAAGTTGTCAATGTTGCATCTCTGTTACAGTTCCATCAAACTTGAAGACATTAACACAGATGGGCCTCTTCTTCAAATACTATATGCAAACAATAGCATATCAAAGTGAGTCTAAATTGTCTAAATGCGTGGTCAAGTGTGTTATTTCTATATTAATACATATTATACATGATGACTTTGGTTTTAAACGTTGTTTCAGGCTTTGTCGTCAAGAAATTGAGGACAGCATCTGCAATTTGATTCAGAAGCATCATACGGATAATCATAAGCAGACCTCTGCCAGCCAAATCAAGCCACAGGTATTATGCTGCAACACTTTGTCTGTATGGCGCTTCATATTGCACCGAACATTGATGTTGATCAAACATGATTTATGTCTGTTTTGAAAGAATTCAGCTTTTATTTTGGATGACGATCAAGTTAAGTCATCCAGTGGCATCAAGACTGTCACAGAGGCATTTAAGGTGAGCATTGTTAATCTCGTAAGCAATGATTATGTATCCTTTTTAAGTGTTAGATAGGACTTGATCACTTGTCAAATGTTTATGACTTGACTATTTTGTTTACTTTTTTGTTTTGTTTATGTTGTAGGTTATTGGAAGTGCTATGTATTTTACGACATTCTCTGTTGATAAACTTGGACAGCCTTTGTTGGATGAAAACCCTCAACTCACAGATGGATGGGAAGTTCCAACGTATCTTGAATGACTGAATGAACCATCTCAACACTGTACTCTCTGTCCTCCCTATAATCCATATGGATCAACTGTCTGTTTTTACACTAAGGTCTGCAAAGTTAGATATGTCTTGCGGAATTTTTGAATTTCTGTGGCACTATCAAGTCCTTTTTTATCCACATTGATAAAATGTTTTGGGAGTTTAGAGTTTGTTGTTAAAGCAGACTACGCAATGAATATAACTTCAAGACTTGAATTCCTGAATGATTTGAAAAAAGCTACATGCAGATCTTCAACCAGGTGATTGGCACAGATGGAACAGAGGTTGAGATGAAAGAGAAAAGGTAATTCTTTTGAGCTTGGATTAAAATGATTTGCACACTGAACTATTATGATGGTAACAGGTAACAGTAGATTGTTAATCATTGAGTTGGATGTGTTCATTGCAGACCAAAATCTATGTGCTTCAACTGTGGATCACCTGGTCACCAGATCAGAGACTGTCCCAAGGTACCAACAAAAATGGGATGGCTTCATTTCCCTGATTGTAAGTTAAGACTCCATTTCAAGTCTATTTTTTCTGCGATGTTATCCCCAGCCCAAAGATCAGGCCGCAATCAATGAGAGGCGAAAGGAGTTCAGTCAGAACCAAAGCCCATCTGTTGGCAACCAGCGGTACCATGAAGAGGTGGAGGAGCGCTTTGCTAAATACAAAGCTGGACTCATGAGGTAGGACTGTCCACCCATCACAAATTGATGTGTTCTTGTTTTGGCAGGATTGCTGAAGTGCCATCTTGTGGGTTGTTGTATTTCTTTGAGGATTTAGAATACAGTTTAGGTTGTTCAGTGTGATGCTTTCCATATCGATGTTGAATTAACAATGTTATTTAAACAGTGAAGAACTGCTGTCAGCCCTTGGAGTGGGTGTCAACACCCTACCTCCTCTGATTTACCGTATGAGACAGCTGGGATACCCCCCTGGCTGGCTCAAAGAAGCCGAGGTGGAGAACTCTGGCCTCGCACTGTATGACGGCAAAGGTGTGCACCGTCATTAATGTCTCATTTTTTGGTAGATGCTTTTTTGGTTTGCATTTGACTTAAAAAATGAAATCCACAAAGGAGGTTTTCTGTGAGCTATTAATTTATACATGACTAGTGAATATTAAGTGGAGCTTCGTTTTGATTATTGTTGTTTGGAGACAGTGATTTCTAATTGAGTTTTTAATACAATTTCTGTTTTATTCTAATCAATTAAGATGGAGAAACAAAAGAAGAAACCAATGGCCAAAAAATCTCCTACGATGTTACCAAGCTTGTCGATTTCCCAGGGTTCAATGTCCCTGCATCCCCCAATATGAAAGATGTAAGAATGACCACGTTGTCAATTTACAATGCAAACTATATTTGAGAAGGGTAATTCATGCCTCCCTGAGGGGATATTGTATCTGAACTAACCTAACCATAAAGCAATCAGTCATGTTTATTTGTTCTCATGTTTTGCCCCCAGGAATACATGCTGTATGGTTCCATTCCAATGCAGGGCAACCACCAGAAGCCCAACTTTGCTGCCTATCTGTCCAACAGTTTCCCAGTAAACTTTTTGTGTCACATATCAACAAATATGTATCGTTTCAGATATGTTTTGTTTATCATGGATACATCAAGCCAATAACCTGTGTGTCTGTGTGATGTGTTTAATGTGTGCTGTTTAAAGGCGGGTGCCTCAAGCAACAAGAGAAGACATGACTCTGAGCCAGCGCCGCTGCAGACCAAGAAACGAAGGGCTAGCCCAGCAAGGAGCTCTGATATGGATCTTGAGTCAGGTATTTGTTCTTCATAATCCTTAAACCTCCTCAAGACCAGCCAACACATAAATCAACAGGAAGACAGTATATCAGCAGTATATTTTCTGAAGATTAACATTTTCAACATGGAAGCATGCCCCACCGGCATTCTACATTTGGCGTCCAGCGGTTACTGATAGGTTGATTAGCAAAACAAACGCATTGCTAAGCAGTTGTAGTTTTTAACGTTGCTATGGTGATTTGCTACCTAAGCGTACATATTAACCCTCATATTCTTATAGACATTACATTTACATTTACATTACATTACATTTTCTTGAATAAATAATGAATAATGCCACTCACGATATTGTAATTTTGGTGTGATGAATAATAATAATAATTTGGATCACTTTTACAACTGTCCTCCCTTCAGAACCAGGAACTCCTCATCGGTACCAGGGTGGCTCCGGTGGCTTCCAGTTCCAGTCTCCGCTGCCCCCCGGCTCGCCCTCCTTTGGTTCACCTCCCCCCTTACCTCAGGGCACCCCGCCCAGCACACCCACTCCACCACCTCTGCCCAAAGGCACACCTCCGCCTACCCCCACCAACGGCTCCCCAGCCCTGCCGGGGAGGACCTGGGTGGTGGTGGACGAGACCGGGGAGGGTGCCGAGGACGGCCTCACGCTGGAGGAGCTGGAGGAGCAGCAGAGACTGATCTGGGCAGCGTTGGAAAATGCCGACACGGTCACCAACAGTGACTGTGAGACCCAGGTCACAGGCACGTCGGTGCCGAGCTCCCCCAGCATGTCTACACCGGCCCGCGTCGACACAGAAACAGAAATGGACACAGATGAATTGGTTAACTTGAAGAGTTCCGCTGACAACGAAAAGGCAGGTTCTGAAACTTCTGATCCAAATCATTCTGAAAGGGAAACCCCTAGTAGCCCTGTTCCATTCAGGGCTCACGAGGAGAGCCCCATCATGCCTGGTCCAACCAGGGCTCAGGATGAGAGTCCTCTCAGTCCTGTTCAAATCAGGCCTCAAGATCAGAGCCCTCTCAGTCCTGGTCCAATAAGGACCCAGGAGGAGAGCCCTCTCAGCCCTGGTCAAGTCAGGGCCCAGGAACAAAGCCCTCTTAGCCCTGGTCCAATTAGAGCTCAGGAGAAAAGCCTGCTGAGTCCTGCTTTAGTTGGCGCATTGGGAGCCAGACATCCAATAACTAGGTCAGTTAGAGCCCCGGAGGAGGGCCCGCTCAGCCTCGGACCAATTGGTGCCCAGACTGAAATTCCTCTCAGTCCCAAACCAGACACGATACAAGAAAACAATCTAAGCCCTGGCCTAAACAGAGTGCAGGGGGATGACCAGAATCCTTCAGTAGAAGCCAGTTCTGTAGAGAAGGTTCCCCATCGGAGCAGGTTTGCTGCTGGCATTGTTAAATTTGAAGATACGCCAGAGTATACTGAAGTAGCCGCTGCAACAGGGACTTATCTGCGTATTCGAGACGTACTTAAAAGTTCACCGCGAAATGTGTCTCGAAGCAACAAATGAAAGGTCATGGTCCTGAAATGGACATAAGACTTGGTCTTAAATGTTTTTAAAGACTTTGAGAAGTGACTCTAATTCGGTGTCAGGTGTTAACCTCTTTGTATATTATTTTTCTACCAAGACAAATGTCCATTGTGGATAAATGTCTGCATTTGAGTCTCTTTATTAATATTTGATTAGCTGAGGCTTTTAAATGCCTGGTCTCTCAGGTGAGGCTACCATCTGAATGACTTTTTTATTTTTTTTATTTTTTTACAAAATTCTAATGCAGTTTCTTGTCAACCGACTGAATGCTTCAGATTTGCTGCAGCATTTGTTATGTGGCCAAGTCTAAAAAGCATGAATATAAAGTCTTGCCTTGCAAGTTAGACCAACCATTTTTCCACCAAATTGTGGATGTTGCAGATGATTGTACAAGGGTGAGAAACCAGAAAATGCAATTCATTTTTAAAACGTATGCTTTTGGTTGTCAATACAAGAAAACAATTTAAGCCCTAGCCTGTTGTTATGGTGTTTCACTCCTTACACCTTTCTATGAAATCTGTTGATTTGGCTGCATATCGTGTAGATTCTCATAAAGCCATTCTGAAAGGCTGAGATTTGTCAATGTCTTTTGATTATGTGATTATTTATATGACTATCATGATGATAATTGCCACGTTTTATCTTGGTTATCAAGCTTTTGACCCATCATTATTTTAACCTAAAATATTTAGTTTTATACTTTGCATTATCAAAGCATAATTCACCAAAAAATTAAAATCACAGTTGACGGTTATTTTGGCCACGGGATCAGTGAATATGTGTCCTATTAATGTTTTCTTTTTTTGTTCATTATATAAAATAATAAAGCTCGTCACACCTCCACGTATCAATGCATCTATGTTGTAGGAGTTATTTTGGACAAAGTAGTGACAAAAAAACAAAACATCAAAAACGTAACTTGCGACGCGTCTCCTGAGAAAGGATTTAACGTCTGCGTTACTCATTACCCGGTGGACGTCCGCACAGTGTAGACAGCTCCTCGCGAAGCTGGGCTGTGCCTGCGTGTGTGTCGGTGTCTGGCAGTCGCAGATTTCTACCTAGCTTAATAGCTTTGTATTTGTATATTGTTTGTATTTGACCCATACTGGATTGTGCCGCAGTTCACCAGGTAAGTGTTGGTGGCTTCTCCATACCTCTAGTCCCATGGTAGATAAGTTGTACAGCTAGCTAACCAGCTAACCACTACTTGATACGTTGGTTAGCAAGCAGCTTTCCCCGCGGTTGCCCGGGCCTCGCTGCTAACGCTGGCTAGCTACTCTTGACGTCTCTTACTGCAATCCAAGGCGTGTGTGCGTGTAACAATGACAGATGTAATAGGAACGTTTCTCGTCTCCTTATCCACGCAAGTCAATCCAACTCCACGGGTGGTGTCGCTCTCAAACTTGTTGACCCATATCTCAACTTGCGAAGCAGGGCTCTAACCTGAGCCGGGTTGACATTGGGTGGTGGTGGTGGTGGTGGTGGGGGTGGGGGGGTTATACCTATACCTAGTCAGTATCTAGTATTTTATCTACTACCTAGTCAGTATCTAGTATCTGCAGAAAGCTACCAGTCTTTGGAGTTACCAAGCGAACGTTTATGGAGAACACGTCTTCTTCCTGTCCACTGGCTGCACCTCTTCATCCAGATGTGCCACCTCATCGAGTGGTCCCGCTGACACCGGCTTGACCCACTAGGGATTCCCATGAGTCGAGTCAACTAGAATGGCTTCAGAAAAATACATACTTGGATCAAATGCAAATACCAGTGTTGTCCATTTCACAATAATTGACAATAAATAATAGTATGTTTGGATACTTTAAGATTCAGAACCCAGGATTGTTTGCTTGGTGGATGGAATTCAACCTTATTATTATTATTTTTATTATTATTTTTAAATGATCCAATTCAATACTACCGCTATGTATATGGCAAGTAAAAAATGTAATATGCCTTCCACGGTAGCCTTTACTAAGTAATGCTGGCGTTGCCATTCATAATAAATAGAGATGTGTTGTCAGAAAGTAATGACTGGAGCATAGGTTTTCTTATATAGACAGTTGGTTGTCACGTAGGAGGAGGAATGAAGGTTAAGCATTGGATTTTCTTTATTGGTTAAAGGAAGATCTAGTGTCATTCGAATAACAGAGCATTGATGGAATAAACACGGCATGAATAGTCTTTCTCTAAACGTTGACACTGCACTTCTACACTTAAAAGCAAATGTATACCCTTAAATTGCTGTTGCTGTATAGGTTTTACTGTGTTTGCAAAGACTCCTAATTTACTGAAAAACTAATTATTGTGGAAAATATGGTAATATTGTGCTGAGTATGCCTTGGCAAGCTCCGTTATCTAGTGGTGGAGGAGGCTTTAGTACAAGCAGAGCATTACCATAATATAACTAACTCATGTCTTTCTGTCATTGACGTTAGTGTTTGCCCCCATTCCTTTGCCCGCAGTACTGGGGGGGTTAGTGTTACTGCAGTGGGAAATGTCTGGTCTAAGTGGATCATTTTCAGATGACTACTCTAGGCCACCATTCCGTTAGGGTGGAATTCTGAGGGACAACCACAGTTCATGTCCTGGAGGTGTTCTTGTTTTTCTTCTGCTGTTTCTGTTGACACATTTAATGCACATCATTTTGTTACGTGAAGTAGGATTTATGAAAATCCGGCCAAAAACGCTGAATTCATTTTGAGGAACAGCATGTAAGCTGGTCTGTAAACGATAGCTCTACATTGTCTCCCACTCCCTTTAGGATCGTGTTTGACCATTAAAGGCTTCAGCTTTTCATGTTTCTGTAAAGGCCTGTCCTCATTCAGTGTGCTTGACCTTGGGGCACAAATCAGGTTCCTGTAAAGACCCAACACAAGAAAGCAGGAGTACTACTTACAAAGTAGGTCAGCTGCTTGATGACCAGTTGTCACTCGAAACTGAGAAATGTCTTGAACTGACTATAAGAGGAGGGTGTTGGGGTGTTGCTATTGATTTTCTTTTGTAATAATAAAAGAGGTGATATGTCTCCTTTTGTTTTCAAAGGTGTACATGAATTCATTCTGTCTTGAGCAACCCTTTTTTACATACTTTTTTACAGCCCAATGTAGCAGAGAGACACACTCAGACACGCTCATTTCCTAATCTTATCCGCCACCAGGCACTTCTTAAATCAGTGATTCTGCCGGTTGTTTACTAATACCATTTGTTTTTGTTTACGATCTCGGACCATAGGCTGCATACAGAGGACAGGGTTTTGGCCTAGAGTCGCTGATACAACCTTTAACATTTGACTTAAAGGATGTATTAGTGATTCATTCAGCAGCAAAATGTGGAGTCTCTGTCGGCATCCTTTGCTCTAAGTGGTTTGGAGTGGCTGTTGTGTAGGATCTCGGATCCATAGGCTGTCTAGTACAGAGGGGTGGTCAGCTAGTGGATCATGGGGAAAGATCAGATGAATGTGATCATTTATGTTTCGGCCAAGGATCTTTAGATACAACCTTTAAAGACCACATGACATTCAATCAGCCATTCACACAAATATACACGACTAACAAAACTTCAGTTTATTATTTTCCCCCC
>JAOTIX010000008.1:17007926-17018913 GCA_027123715.1 Gaidropsarus macrophthalmus
GAATGTCTACCAAATGCGCCTGGTTTATTCCCATGCTGCTTTGAGCGCGATTCATAGCCAATCGTATCACTTATACCAGATGACATATGTAGAGCGTTCTGTGATTGGTTCCCTAATTGGTTCCCTTCTGTGATTGGTTCTCAGAATGAAATTGCGCGCAAAGCAGCATGGGAATACCCAGGCTAGTGACAGACACTAATCCCAACATCATGTAAAATCCACACCATTATCCAAATATGTATTCTTCACCAGCACACATTTATATTTTAAAGACAGTGGGCTATGATTCAAACAAAAGTTTGACATGATACATTCCATCAAAAGGAATGGATATCTAAATCACACATGCACACACAATTATCCCTGGTTTCGTAAACCTATAATGTTAAGTTGCACAACCCACCTTGTCCATTGCCATATCCCAGACTCTGCACAGATCTTCCTCATCATCATCAGCAAGTTGCATTTGAGTACCAGAATCTTCATCTCCATGTGTCACAATCTAAGAGAATGGTATAACACCAACAGGGACAGTGCACAATGTATAATTGGCCAAGATTATGGCCATAAGGCTAATTTACATCTGTTGTCCCTGGAATCAGGTATGACAAATACAAGACCCAGAAACACACAGTCAAGCCAAGCCCAAAACGGTTGCAGGGTTCCAGACTAAGTTTTTTCACTAGGAGCCCCCAACTGAACATTTTAGGAGCACAACCAGAAATGTTAGGGGCACACACCGTAAATCCATCCCTCCCTTGTGTGAAAGAGTGGAAATGCTTGTGTCTCGTGCCAATTGCGTGAGACTTGAGAGCCCTGACCGTGGCACTTGCACAGGCACACCAGGCACAGGTCTGCATTTGTTTGCATTGGCGTTTGAATGATTACTCATCATTCAAACGCACGCAGCAATTGTGAAATCGTTTTCCTTTCACAGACGTTCACTCGCTCGGCTTTGTCTAGACCATCCCCTCCACGCATTAGCCACTTACAGTGGCCATTCCCTGTCCTTCTCACACTCATTGGAAGGGCATGTGCGACCAGGTGTAAAATTCAGTCGCACTCTTTTGGTCGTAAAATGCGACATAAAACTTGACCCAGGTGACTTAAAGTGTGATTATGATATAATACTGTTGCTTATGTTCTTTAACTTCTGTTCATTTCCCTTGCTTCAACTTGGATAACTTGCAAGGTGTACTCTAAAGTAGTGTGTGTCTGATAACGACACATTTTTAATAACATGTTTATACTTGTTTTGTCAATGCATGTGAATACAACCAAAACACATTGAACACAAGAAAAGTCGAGGCCGAAGAGTATCGTTGCATCTCACCTGTATCAGTCTGGTCAGAGTACTAAAAAGCCAGTGCTTGCTATATACTGTTTCTCCAATGGCGTCTCCCGCTTTAGTCTCCTCTCCATCTGTAGTGTCGGGGGGAGGTGATGGGTTGCGGTCCATGCCAGACGACCTCTCCTCTGTTGAGCAGCACCTTTCATTTGCCTCATCTTCTTCGGCACTATCATTGTGGTCTGAAATAGGCAGACCAAATGATGACACAGAATTATATAGGAATGATTAAATTATGATTAATACAGACATTTAATCTCAAAATGTGTTTTTTGTTTTGTAGACGTTGTGTAACTCCGCCTGATTTAGCCTGATCGAGCTTTGCAATTGGACCATTGATAGTTCAACGTACCGTTAGCAAGTGCACATTAGCTTTCCATGTGGCTAACATTGTTCACTACAAACCTTAAACAATGAGACATTGCAAACGTAAACGAGTGACATTGTAAAAACTCACTCATTTCGACCGCCCCTTTGTCAAATAGCTTCTCAAAACATTAGAAGAGATGTCCCTGCAGTTGCATTGGAGTTGTAAACATGATCCAAGGAGTTTCAATGAGCCGCCTTGCGCAAGTAGACCAATGCGCATGCGCAGTGTGCGCTGCCTTCTGGGAAGAAATCCCCCAGCTGGTCTTTCTCCCTTTTATGTTTTTAATCTTTCATTCTGTTCATATATTTGACAGTGTCATTTATATATAATTTATCTTAAAGGCCTATTAGTTATCTTGTTGTTTTAGCCATGGACTAAATACACAAAATTATAAAGCGTAGACTTGGACTCCAATAGACTCCAATAATCTAATATTTTATAGGTCTCCAAGTGTTTCTGATACCTAAACTTCTATTCATATAATTTTTATTACAGTTCACCACTAACAACTCACTTTGCCATGACGTATCTTAAAGGACATAAGGAAGAATAATGTCCACCCTGAGTCAACAAACACAGCAGGCTGCCGTGTGTCACACATTGCAGATGTCTTAGGGAGTGGTAGTAGATATAAAATATTCCTCAGCAAACCACGCTCATGTAAAACAATGTTTGTCCTTGGAGGGGTTCAGTGTAGTTGTCTCCTAGTAGGACTATCACCATTGGTGTACACAGGACAGAGACAATACGTATTACTTATTACAAATGCAAATGCTCAACCAAGCTTGAGCTTGAGCAAGCAAGCTTGAGCATTTCCCTAATAATGTTGCACACATTTTTTTGTGGGACTGATAACTACAATGATTATCCTCATCATGGTATTTAAAAGTGTTATGCTGCATATTCAAAAACCTTTCATTCGTATTCAATAAATACATTTGGCATTGACATCCAAGACATACGACACATGTGAGAATATCACTGTTAAATATATGTAAAAACAAATAGGATAAAACCATAAGATCAAATGTCAAAATCAAATGTGTTTGATTTTGTATCTATCTATCCATCCATCTATACTATCTATACTAGATGGACAATGTGACGATATGAATTACACTTACACAGTTCATCGAAACAAATCATCATAGAAACAAATTATAAAGAACTAACAAGGTCAAATAACCTCTCCAAAGACTAACCTTCCCTGAATACCATTCCAAAATTATATTGATTATTGATATATTGATGATATATTTGTCCTTCTTTAAAATACACAGGCTTAATTAAATAAACCATTAGGGCAATTCAGTTATTCTGTATTAAGATACATCAAAGCAATTCACCTTAAACCAGTACTTTTGTTAGTTATAGGACTTTAATTCTTAGACAATAAAAGGTTGTGTCTCACTCTCACTGGAAAAGAGCCATTAGACACTGTTGGGATGCATACACTGCGATGAGCAAAATGGGAATGAATTACATCGAGAAATATATCTTTGCTTTGGCAGATGCACACGTAATAGATGTTTTTACAACTTACTTAAGTTACCAAGTTACCCTTTATGAATTTCAAGATCATTTAGGATGAATAATCTCCACCCTGAGTCAATATGTTTGTCCAAGTCAAATCCATTACCAATCCTTTTGCCATATGTTTGACCATGTCCCCCCAATAAATCAGAAAAAAAGTTAAAAGGGGTGTGAGCAAAGGTTTTGCAACCTGAATATAAAGGGGGCATCAGAGACCAGCACGTTGAATACCTGCTAAGAGGACAGCAACCCCATAGGCGCAGGTATGAAGTGGACTCACTTCTGGTTGTGTTGCCTGGCCCTGTCACTCACAGACATTGCAAATGTCCAGGCCAGAAAGGGTAAGATTACAATATGTTGGGATTCTCATTATAAATCTGCATCGACATTGATCTTGATCAATGTCATTGATCATGGATTTGAATGCATTGCAACATAAACCCTTGTTCTACCTTACAATATCTGGATAAATGTACTTTTTATTGTATGTATGTAATGTATGTAATGTATTTATTTTTCAACTCTGCAAGTTTGGGTAAAAAAAAAAAAAAGATGTAAAACAAACTGCACAATGTATTTTTCTCTCTTACTCTGCCTCCACAGCCGTTAACCATGTCAACAGCATCTGTAGCACATGGGGCCGGGATCACTTCAAGACTTTTGACGGTGACGTCTATCAGTTCCCCGGGATGTGCGGATACAACCTGGTGTCCGACTGCCACGAGACTTACCAAGAGTTCTCGGTGCACATTCAGAAGAACAAGGTGGACGGCAACCCTAAGGTCCATGAGCTAGTGGTCACCATCAACAACCTTGTCTTCCACCTGACTAAGAGTGCCGTCTCACTGAACAGCCATACGTACGTATCCCGCTCATTGAGACTGTTCGCTTAGAAGCACCAAATCTAAACACAGAGAGTAGTAGCAATTATTTTCAAAAGAAATTGAGATTGTTGAAACATTGTGAATTCCATGCCACTGTATTTTCTTCTGCTTCGAGTGTTTTATTGTTTCACACATTATTCGACAAACATTTGCTCTTTAGAATCAAACTGCCGTACTATACTGCGGGGATAGAACTGGAACAAAATGCTGTTTACACCAAGCTCCAGGCCAAGGTGGGCCTGGTCGTCATGTGGAATGGTGATGACGCTGTTATGGTAAGACAAAAATTACAAAAAAAATCAATCTTTTTTGTTAACTGAGTTGTAAAAGCCGCCTAATGTATGTGTTCATTAATATGATTCAAATAATTCCTTATCTTTCTATTAGGTGGAACTGGATTCAGATTATCAAAACCGCACTTGTGGCCTCTGCGGGGATTTCAATGGCATCCCAGTCTACAATGAATTTATTCACAACAGTCCGTTTAATTATTTAAATTGATTATGATCTATTTCATTTTTCAGTTTCATTACCTTGTATTTCTGACAGGTTTGGCATCTAATTCCGCAATTCTGCATCACATTTAGATCGCAAAATCCACCCAATCGAGTTTGGCAACAAACAGAGAGTCCATCGACCAAACGACGACTGTGAGGACCCGTATGAGGAGGAAGAGCTGCTGTTGGAAGACCAGGCTGTGAATGACACCTGCAAGGACTTTGTACGGTTATAAAATAATATTTCAATTATCAATACACAAACCTGTGCCCAGGAAACCATGCCTCAGAATTTATAGATATGTATATATATTCAAATATATACATTTTTCCAAATATTTCTTTACAATAACACCTTTCAGCACCCCACCTGCGAGAACCTAATCCTATCAAAGCCCTGGAGCTCCTGCGCATCCCTGGTGGACCCCGCCGCGTACATCCAGGCCTGCGTGCAGGACATGTGCGGCTGTGGCCAAAGCGCAGACGATTTCTGCCTGTGCAGCACGCTGGCCGAGTTCTCCCGCCAGTGCTCCCACGCCGGGGGTCAGCCGCCCAGCTGGAGGACACCACAGTTCTGCAGTACGTACTCTTTACAGTAGAAGAAAACACACCAAAATCTTTTTTAACATTGACATTTTGAATCGTTATCCTAGGGGAGAAAAGGTGAACCGTACTAATCAACTTCTTCTGAATCCATGTATTTGATGCCCCATTTTTCCCCCCATGCAGCAAAGACATGCCCGTTTAACATGGTGTATGAGGAGAGCGGGTCCCCCTGTATGACCACCTGTACACTGTCAGACACCAGTTCGCTCTGTGAGGACCACAAAATGGATGGTTGCTTTTGCCCTGCTGGTTAGACGCCTTTACCTTTTACTATAAGAAAATGACCTTCATTCGTTAGATGCTCTCCCCTACAATTGTGTTTTCCGTGTATTTCAGGAACGGTGTGGGACAACATTTCACAGAGGGGTTGTATACCCCAGAGTCACTGCCAGTGTAAACATGATAAAGTTTACAACTCTGGGGAGATTTACCGACAGGATAGTGAGGAATGGTAGGTGAAGGTTAATCTTAATGCTATAAAGCCAGGCCTATTATCTGCTATGGGATTTTGTTAATAATCTTCAATGATTTTGCTCATCGCAGTGTATGCAATGAGGGAAGATGGGACTGCAAGAGTCTACCCAGTCCTGCTACCTGCGCAGTAGAAGAGGGATCCCATGTAACCACTTTTGATGGGAAAGCCTACATTTTCCACGGGGATTGCCACTACATCCTGGCTAAGATCGAAAGCAAGGTGAAAGAGTTAGTTCATGCATTCAAATGTAAAACTTAATGATTTTGACATTTGAAATTGTTCAATCTTTCTATGTGACATTCGAGATTTGAGTGTCAGTGCAAAATTACAATCAAAACATTTTGAACATTTGATTTCATTTATGGAATGTTCACATACCATGTGTGATGTAGGACAATGCAAGCCCCAAGTTCACCGTCTTGGTCCAGTTGGTCCCATGTTTGAGCAATGAGTTTGACACTTGCCTGAAGAGTGTTAAGATCCTGCTGAACAATGACAGAAGCAATGTGAGTGGTGCATTTACATTCACATTTACATTTAGGGCATTTCGCAGACGCTTTTATCCAAAGCGACTTACAATAAGTACATTGAACGTAACAGTACCACTGGTGCCATTGAGTATTTCATCTGAAGGGAGGCTGTTGGATACAGGACAGCCTGTGACCTGTGAATGTGCCATTACTATTTTGATGGGACCATGACCTCTGTGCAGATTCTCGCGTTCTCTGCAGATGGAAAAGTGAGTCACAATGCGCAGATCATAAGTTTGCCGTACAACACAGGTAAGAGCAACGTTTTAAAGCGTAAAGTCTGAATCTACCATTGTGGTATTTATACTCCTGGATGGTTTGTCTTGATTTGTAGGCGACATCAACATCTTCCAGGCATCGTCCTTTCACATCCTACTTCAGACCAGATTTGGGTTACAGATTCAGGTCCAGCATGTTCCAATCCTGCAAGTCTATGTTACCCTTGAGCAAAGTTACAAATCAAAGACTAAAGGTAAGCAAACGCATGGCTTATTGGAGGCCTGCTCTATTCTAATTAACAATATTGCTTCATATGAATATCAAGTGTACATCAGATAGTTGTTTGTGTCACTCACACTGCTTTCGAGGTGGGTTTTTTTGCACAACCCTAACTATTGCATACAGAATATCTACAACATATTCCATCCATCCATCTATTTATCCATCCATTTTCTTTCAATCCATCAAAAACCGCCGATTTCTGATTCAGGTTTATGTGGAAACTATAACATGATGCTATCCGATGAGATGAAGACATCTCAGGGGATTGTGGAGGGCACTGCATCCTCTTTTGGGAATTCCTGGAAGACTCATAATACCTGCCCTGATAGAGAGGAAAGACTTGACAACCCCTGTTCCCTCAATGTTGAGAATGGTATGCTGTGATTGTTCGATTTCATTATTATTCCTCAAGTTGTCTCCGGAACGCTACAAGAACAGACAACTTCAATTTTGATCAAACATTTTCACTGATAGTCAATGTTAGCTTCCTAATAACAATAATTATGTTCTTGTCACAGAAAGATATGCTGAACAGTGGTGCTCACTGTTAACAAGTCCAGAAAGCCAATTTACAGACTGTCATGCAATGATTGACCCCGAAATGTATCGCAAGGTACAATTTTACTCTCAAGTCAAATAGTTTGAAGTTGTCACAGTTGTCATAGTATTAACAATGTGTGGTCCTCATCAGAGATGCACCTACGCCATTTGTAACTGCGAGAAGACAGACGACTGCATGTGTGCTGTTTTCTCCTCCTATGCACGGGCTTGTGCTTCGAAAGGAGTTTTCCTGAGTGATTGGAGAGCAAATGTCTGTGGTAAGTGTGGCAGTCTATAACAGCCTATAACAGTATCAATAATACCATTACCATTCATTCACATAAATACATTCTAAATGCAATACCCTACTAGACAAATACACAAGGGGATGCCCAGAAAGTCAGAGCTTCTCATACAAGCTGCAGCGCTGCCAGACGACATGTAAACAACTCAACTCGGAGCAACCCAGCTGCACCTCAGACTTCCTGCCTGTGGATGGCTGCTCCTGTGCTGAGGGGATGTTCCAGGATGACAAGGGCGCCTGTGTGCCCATGAACAAATGTCCCTGTTATCACAATGGAGTCTACATAAAGCCAGGCAGATCAATTCCCTTTAAAGAGCAACACTGGTCAGTTGTGAAGTCACCTCTCATCAAAATTGATTTGTTTAAGTTTGCAAACTCACTTGTCTTACTCATTGGTCTTGCCCCACCCCCAACCTTTTTTTAGTGTGTGCACCAATGGCAAGCTTCATTGTCGTACTTGGACAATTGCATCAGGTATTCTTGCGTAGATGTTCATGTTGTTGGTTCATTAATTACATGTATTTATGTGTGTTTGACCACACATGTACATTAAGTCTCATCTCTCATTAAGTCTCATCTCATCATTCTATGTTTGCAAAGCCTGTCCCAGTCCAAAAGTATTTTTCAACTGTTCGAGTCCAGAAGTTCGAAATTTGGGCATGCAGTGTGCTCCCACATGTAGAAACCAAGAGAGTGATAGTTGTGTGAGTACAATTCTTCGAACTGTTCATCCACTAACACTTGTTTCAGTGGATTCAAAGATCCCGATCCAAAGCTAAACAAATGATCAACTAACTCTCGTCTCCATGGGTTTCAATATTCCAAGTCAGATATGGAAACGAATCATCAGCTAACTGTTTGTTTTAATGGGTTTGAATAACCCCAGTACTCACCAGAATGTGAATCCAGCTGTCAATGCCCGAATGGTCTCCTTGACGACGGCCAGAACAACTGTGTGAAGGAACATGAATGTCCGTGCCAACGCAATGGCAAATTCTATGCCTCTGGTACAGCAATCCCAGATCAATGCAACACTTGGTATGATCAGCCTAATTATTGTTTTTTGTTATAATGTTTCATGACAATAACAACCAAATCTTAGCAAGTGAATGATTATCTATTCAACCCTCTTTCCCAAAATGCAGTACATGTAGAAAGGGGAGATGGGAGTGTACGGAGAACAAATGCCATGGGAGTTGCATCATTTATGGCAGTGGTCATTACAGCACTTTTGATCAGCAAGAGTATGGATTTCAGGGACACTGTGCCTACGTAGCGGTCCAGGTAAAAACAAAACACAAATTATGATTGACGTACTTTGCTTCTACCAGGCTTCAGTTCATATCTTTACTTGAATACTGCATGGTATTAAGGGTATAATGGCGTAAAAGTAATTACTATCACAATACATGTATGAGCCATTAAGTACATATATATGGTTGTTACTTGCTCGAGATGACATATTTAGTTGGACTATACTGAAGGTAGTGTTGATTTTAATTTTTTTCAGAACAAATGTGGCAACAAATCATTAGAGAACACATTTCGAGTGATTACAGAAAATATACCATGTGGAACTACTGGCACCACTTGCTCCAAATCTGTCACCATTCAACTGGGGGTAAGTCTTCCTCGTAAACAGTTCATATACTGTATTATAGGACTGTGTCTCAAATAAGTTGAATACCCTTGAGAGGATGACTTCTTGTACTGTCATTACAGAGAAAAGTAATTAAACTAGCGAAGGGGACGTACGAAATGTCAGATCTGGCAGAAGGCCCTGAGATCAAGTACACAATCCGAACTGTTGGTATGTATCTGGTGGTGGAAGCTTCACTAGGGATTGCGGTTCTATGGGATCGCAAAACAACCGTCCGGATCCTTCTCGAACCACAGCACAGTGTGAGTAACAGTATAATTAGATTTATGGAAGATACAAATGTCGTATCTAAAATTGAGTTATGTGTGGCAATTTTATAGTGTCTATTGTAATTGACATTTGTTTTTCATGGCTGTATATTTAACAATGCATACAACAAAATTATAGAATAAAATAATTGGGTTTTTTGCTTGCTAATTTTGCTTTGTCCGTCTTTCTGCTGTAAAGGGGAGGGTGTGTGGTCTTTGTGGAGACTTTAATGGAGATGTCAAGAATGATTACACCACCCAGGGTCAGATGGTAGTGAGCAGCCCCCTTGAGTTTGCAAACAGCTGGAAGGTTTCAAGCTCTTGCATGGACGCAGAGGCTGGTGTACACTCTTGTTTGATGCAACCCCATCGCTACAGCTGGGCCCAGCTTAAGTGTGGCATTATAAAGTCGGAGACCTTCCTGGAGTGCCACAAAAAGGTCACTTAAAAACATATACTGTCTTTACAGTTTTCTGCATGACATAGGCCTACAGTTATGTATGACAAAATTGTTTACGTCAAAGACATTTTACCATTGCTCCATTTTTTAAATGCTGCACAGGTGGATCCTCGTCCGTTTTATGACAACTGCGTGAAAGACTCATGTGCCTGTGACAGTGGCGGAGACTGTGAGTGCCTCTGTACTGCGGTGGCTGCCTATGCTCAGGCTTGTAATGAAGTCGGTGTATGCGTTGCATGGAGAACCCCGGAAATATGCCGTAAGTAGACACTGGCCAATGTGACATACATTACACAGGGGAAAAAACGTTTGGTGTTTTCTTGGTTGTATGGCAAATCGATGAAAAACAGACCTCTAATAACAACTCGTTTGTTTTTTTGCACTTAGCCGTATTTTGCGACTTCTACAATGATGGGGAATTGTGCCAGTGGCATTACAAGCCGTGCCATACACCTTGTTACAAGACCTGCTATCACCAAGTCTGCAACACTTCAATACCAAACCTGGAAGGTAGGAAACCCTTTGAATGCTTCTTGTCTTGCCTATTAGAAAATCATGATTCTGCTATTTAATCAACAATACATTTAATTAATACATTTTCTGAATGTATTAACGATAGCCTTTTAAATGTGTTTTTCATAGGCTGTTACCCTGTGTGCCCAGAAGATAAGCCCATATTTGACGAAGATAAAAATATATGTGTTGAGCACTGTCTTGGATGTGTTTACAACGACACAAAGTATGATGAAGATGATGTAATTTACAATGTGACTGACAATTTAGGAATGTGCTACTACGCCATTTGTAAAAATGGAACAGTCATAATGTCAAATGAGACATGTGCTACTACCACAACAACGGCATCACCAACAACTCCCGTACTGTCACCACCTACTCCATCTGTCATTTCAACAACCCCAACCCCTGTTGAAACAACATCACCTACTACACCTAAAATAACTACAAGGACTACAACACCTGGATCAACTACACCCGTATTAACAACTAAAGAGACAACAGCTCCGTCTGTT
>JAOTIX010000008.1:17648342-17661804 GCA_027123715.1 Gaidropsarus macrophthalmus
AGACAGACAGACAGACAGACAGACAGACAGACAGACACGGAAGCGCTCGTCAGAAAGGGACCAGGTTAATACGTACATTGACAGAATTTGACAAAAGTGAGGCCATTTTTTTATTTGAATGCTAAACTGGGGACACAAGCCCTAGCCAAACGCTAAAGAGCAGGCTGTTCAGCGGGAGACTTCCATAATACACAAATTATCATCATCAAGTATCATTGTTATCTTTCTTTTTTGCCTGAAGATCTAACAGGGCCGAAAGGTTGCTGCTTACTTTTTAACACATAAATATGGGAGATTAAGCTGCTGTGCTGCAGACATTTCATTCATTTATTTTACTGGATCACTTTGTTCTGTCCCTGATGGACAGGATGTGCACACAGCTACTCTTTTGATCATTCCAATCACTGATTTCTTATTTTTCCCAACATTCTGTATTCATTGAGCCCTGCTCTCCCCCTTTCCTCTGGTCTGAGTCTGTCCTCCTTTGATGGACAGCCGAGTGCTGGGGCTCAGGTCCCTCACCAGCCAGAGTTCTCCAGAAGGTTCCTCTGGATGGGCGGGGGCACGGAGCAGTTGTAGTAGCCCATCCCGATGTAGGAGCGCCACAGCTGGTTCTTGGACGCAATCTTCTGCAGCGACTCCAGAACCTCGTTTTCACCTGCACAACAAAATAAAATCAAAAATGGATTCATTTCCTCAAGGTGTCCATATATATTTGTGAACGGTGGCAATGGAGGCGCTTGGCAAATAAATTGGCCCTCTTGTAGTTTGGGTCTTGCTGTGACTCGAGATGTGTCCCACAGCTCCGTGGATAGAACCTCAAGGGAACAGGCTCTGCTCTCCTACAAACTATCACTCAAAAAGGGTGATGGTGGAGACGGCCTATCGCGGAGCAGAAGTGCATCCATCTGGTCACCGGACCCCCGGCACATGACGTCATACGCATGTTGATGACAGGTTTTTGTTGTTCTTCAGCGCTGTCCTGACCCGGTTCTGCACCGGACGGGACCGGGCCGGGCCGGGGGACCTCCCCGTCCATTGGGTCCTTGTTCGGGGCCATTCACTGGCGCTGTAGGACTGGCCTGCCAGGGCCCAAACCAGACAGCAGGATCCCTCCAGGTTGCCTAGCAACGTACAGGATTGGACCATACCAACCAGAACCACCCGCAGGACCACTGTGACCCGGCGACCGAAAAAAAGAATGGCTTGAAAATGTTCCAACCCCCCGCCCCCCAAAAAATACACCTTCTGGGAGCCGTAATGTCTGCTCTGTGTGTTTGTGTGTGTGCTTGCTGTGTTTCAGGGTAGAGGAAAGACCATTTTCCCATGGTCCCAGAGTGCTTTGGTAAAAAAAAAAAAAGAGGCTGATTCAGAAGCAAATCTGGCAGATCTATTGTTGGAGAGAGAATCCCTCGCTGAGCAAGCAGAAACCAAACGCATGGCCTCCCGTTGTGTCTCACCGCGTGGCTCGTGGTGGCGTTGTGACCGAGGCGCTGAGGACAGCCGCGGCCAATGGGGAGGCAAGATGGGGGCAAGGTGCCTGTCCAATCCAGAGTAGCATTGTCTGTGCCAGTGACCTCATTTCTGTTGAGTAACGTTGCACTTCTGGCGGATTTCTCCGTGACAATCTACTCTCTTGAGATGATCAAGGAGGTAGTAGCTTAATAATACACACACGGTGGATGTAGTAGCCTAGGTTGATATATGCCGTCACTTTAATCGTGCTCCAGTACAATAACACGTAACAATGACGCTGTCACTTTTATCGTGTTCCAGTACAATAAAACGTAACGGTATGTTACAATTATAACGTCACTTTAATCGTCCTCAAGTACAATAAAACGTAACGGTATCTTACAATTATGCTGTCACTTTAATCGTGCTCCAGTACAATTCAACGTAACGTAATGAATCGCGCTTATTTTAAATGCCTTTTGCATTGAAGTATGATCTACGTTTTTCTACATAGCCCTGTCCGTGTATTGATTGATTGGTTTTATTGGACACTGTAAATGACTTGTGACTGATAAGCACGGCGGAGCGTTTCTCTGATGTTATTGTGTAGTAGTCAGTGGAAAGATGAGACCAGCTCGTAGCCATAAACAATCACCACTCCTCAAAAAAACGTTTCACAAGGTCGATGCCCGTCATGTGAGCCTCCAAGTGCTCGCTTTTGCTTTCCCTTTTCCCCGTGTCCTCGAAATGCCGTTTTCTCACTTGAAATCACACGCGACCACATCCCCAGTTCACCTTATTAGGAATAAAGCCCATCACTCGGCTGTGATGTCACGTCTAACCAGATTGAACTGGACTCGGGACAGAAGCTCAGGGCTGAACTTTGCACGCCGTCCTATGAGCGTCGACCTCCCAGCAGGAGATTGGTGCTGGTGGACGAGTTTCGCAAAAACAAGTCCAAATATGTTCAGAGGAAGAGGAGCCGGCAGAAGAGCGACGTGCCAGCCTACATTTCAGCCACTCGCTTGCAAGGGTATTTTCCTTCCATGTTTAGCGCGGCAACAACAACAACAACAACAACAAAAGCATTGGACCTCATGCTAAATAAATACAAATTACTCATTGCTTTTGATATGTGGGTGCCTTTTACATGTTATAGGTAAAAAAAAAACTAAGTGCAAATGCGGCAGACAACTAGTTACATATGCATGGAATTATTACATGGGATGCACAGGGATTATGAAATAACCAAATGGGATCAGAGGATCACTTACAAAGTGGATCGTCCATTTTCATACTTCTTTGCATCAGGATGGCTTCGGGAATTGTGTTTTCGATCAACTGGGAGATCGACTGGAAACAACAAAATGATGTGCATCAAGCGCGCAAAATACACAGAAAACTTGTGCGATCGTGTGTTAAGTGATAGTCAGAGATTATCCAGTTTTGGGGTGGTTTAATCATCAACAAATAATCAATAAGCAACTTATCATCATGTGATATAACGGTGCACGTTAGGTATTCCTACCTCCAACCCGAGAGCATCCAACATTTCCCTCTTTTCCCTCTCACCCGGGCCGATGTGTCTCTCGGCGAAGTCGTCATGTCTCGGCAGTATTCTCTCTATCTGTCTGGAGGAGGAAGACGCGGCGGCGGCGGCGAGGCACCGGACTGCAGGATCGCGTGCCTCGCGATTTGGGATCCTGGACGCAAGTTTACCAATTCGGCTGATGTGGCCACTGAGGCGTCTGCATGGTGCACGGGGGTGCACCGACTTTGCAAGGAGGATCCCCCACGACCTGGCGCAACTCTGCATTTTTAGGATCACACAACGGGACTGGCGGTAGAAAACAGATACACTCCTGCACTGCCCTGTGCTCTATCACCCCAAGTAAGACTGATGATGGACTCTGAGGGGCGAGACTCTGCCAACTACTTGAAATTGCTCGGTGTGTACGCCTATCCCGTTGCACGGACACCAGCCAATCAGCGCTGGCGACGCTGCTGACGCGGAGACGAGCCCCACTTAAACAGCTGCTAAACTTTCTCGCGGGCACATCCATGCAACTTCTCAGGAGCAGAGAGAAGTCACGTTTTCGGGGAAAACATATCTATATGAACATATATAACTTGGTTTGCAAAATGTGTTCCATAGGTGGTCCTACACACAAGTATCTATTATGCGGATTTAAAAGTAAGCTTTGTGAGAGGATCACGTTTAAGTGAAATAAGCTAAGGTTTCTTTCGAGCGACAGTGCTGAACATGTGCGGCCCCCGTGGCGACACGCTGTGATGACACACGTGTGTGTTCTTAAACGGTCCAGAATGGATAACTGGTACCTCACAGGCACATGTCCTGGTTAAAGGTTTGAGTGGTGTCACCGTGACCGAGGAGGGCTAAATATACAATCGCCGTATTTGAAGAGGCCGCTTGTAATTATTAATCATCGGATAATTGTTTGGTTGTCCGATGGGTATTTGTGTTGGTTTTTGTCGAAAGAGCGCAGAAGTTAGGTCTGGGACATGAAAACCAAAAGATAGGGGAAGTAAAAGATAGGGGCTCAAATGATAATAATGAAGTTGCTTGTTGTTGTAACCAACGATATGTTGCTCAACACGTATCGCTTACAGACGGCCCCACGACTGATGAGAAGTCAGGGGCCTGCAGTCGAGGGGTAAACACAATTGAAAAATCATGACGTCAGCAGTTTATTTTTAAAAACATAAGCCTATAAGTAAGGTATGATGACTGACCAAAGGAATATTAGTGAACTAACTGTAAAACTAAATAAAAAAAAAGCCTATAGGTGGAAAGAGTAGCTGCCTTTTATGTCAGCAGTGTATGGCTTTAGTAGAAAGACTGATAGCAACTTGACAGCATACCGCCACCTAGTGGAAATGGAACATAATAACTGACAGGTATTAAAAACAAACTGCATGTATTGCGATTTCTCTATTGTTTTATCATGAGTGTATTCAGTTACGTTTTACATTCAGGCCAGTAGGGAGATATGTTACCACTATACTGTACTGTGTCCAGTCCAAACACCATACAGACAGAAACATGATTCGTCTGCACTCTGGTAATAGAGTATCAAGTATTGATAATGGAAGGGCTGTGTGATTATTGATAGGAATCATGTCCTGTATGACCTATGACCATGACCTATGTCCTGCAAACCAGGGTCTTTAAAATAACAGTGGTTAATTACATCATTTAACTGATAAATAATGGATAATTAAACATCCAAACAGTAGCCAAAACTAAATGTTTATGTATATATAATTACTAGTTGTATGTTATTGTATTGTATTGTAAGTTTTGTGTGTGTATCCGTTGTTAAGGAAGCTATTTGCCACAATGTAACGCAGCAAATCAACAGAAATATTTCTTCCTACAATTGAGCTCCATGCAGTGTGTATTAAACCAACACGCTTAGCTGAACACAACAGGCATAACGAGGTAGTAATGGGCCTATAGGCAAACAAGACTGAGGAATGATCAAGATTAACAAAGAAGAATAAAGGCAACTACATGTGGTTGCCACAGTTGCTGAAATATGGCCACACAATACGCCTGCTGTCACCTATCAGCGCTCAGTGCTGAGACGGTACCAAGAGGCGTTGGGATAAGAAATCAAGAGAATTGCCAAAGGCACAGAGCATCTAGATTGTACGGGTGACTGTGAAGCACAAGTTCACTGATCTCTCCGTGACTGATGGACTGGTTTTGGGAGCAGCATTCGTTTTTGTTGCACCAATGTCTTCTACTGCCGTTTGCGTTGTCGTTTCATTATCTGGCCGCGCCAGGATATCTCTCCGTGACATCGAGGTTTGCATGACTCCAAAGCTCTTTCGCATATTTGCAGACTACATGTTCCACAATTGCGTCATAACTAAAGTAACCTTTATTCAACCTATTTCCTCCAATCAGTGATTGAACGCCCTTTTTTTACCCCACCCAGGTATCTCTACCTATCCCTCGGGGGTTGTGCACTGGCCGTCGCGACCATGGGGGTCTACAGCCTGGTCCTTTTCGTTGCCACCTTTGTGTTCGCCCTGCTGGTGAGCTGCGTGCGCCCCGGGCGTCTCCATCCCTGGGTCTTCTGGCTGCAGATGCTGTGGCAGACCTTCTTCCACCTGCTCATACAGCACAGGGAAGGCCACCTCCACACCGTAGTGAGTATCAGGTCCGTGTCTCAGTGTGAGCCCGTCTGTATGTCCGTCCGCCGGGCTGCTGACTGCAGAGAATGATAATATTGATGGCTCTTTGTCGTCCTGGACCCCAGGCTGTTCGCGGCCGTGTCCTCCCTCATGCTGCTCACCCAGAGGGTCACCTCGGTCTCCATGGACCTCCAGGAGGGGAAGCTCAAACTGCCACGGGAAGACGCTAGGAGCTGGAGCCACTTCCTCCTCTCACTCTGCAGCTACGTCCTCAGCTTTACCACTCTGCTCGGGGGTCCGCTGTACCCCTACAGCCAGTTTGTAGGCCGTGTTGAGGGGTCGGGCTCCCGGCCGCCCCTGGCTGTGGTCCCGGTGAAGGTGCTGCAGGTAGCGCTCATCGAGTGGCTCCGGTACGGCCTGGTGTGCTGCCTCAAAACTCACTCCCTGGATGCATGGGGCCCGGCGGGGGCGTTCCTGTGGGTCTGGGGCCTGGCTCTGTCCCTGAGGATGCGTTATTATGCCCACTGGAGGATCAGCGAGTGCCTGAACACGGCGGCGGGGTTCGGCCCTCAGGGGGGCCCGACGTCAGGGGACCCGGACTGGAGCGGGCTCTCGGACGGAGACCCCTGGACCACGGAGGCTTCGACCCGGGTCTCGGCGTTTGCGCGGCGCTGGAACACCACCACGGCCGCGTGGCTGCGGAGGCTGGTCTTCCGACGGTGCGGCCGCTGGCCCTTGCTCATGACCTTCGGGTTTTCCGCCTGGTGGCACGGGCTGCACCCGGGGCAGATGGCGGGGTTCTTGAGCTGGGCGGTGGCGGTGAAAGTGGACCACGGTCTGCACAGATACGTGGGGGCGGCGCTGACCTCCGCCTGGGGGAAGGTGCTGTACGCTGGCCTCAGCTGGGCTCACACGCAGATGGTCATAACGTGTGTCGTGCTTCTGGTTGAATCACGAAGTGTGTCTTCTGTGAGGGTTTTGTCATCAATGTGCTTAATTTTGTTCCCCCTTCTTAACGTGGCTCTTGGTTTTTGCTTCCTTCTTAAAGCTAGAATTGCTTCATAAACATGTTCATAATATATCTTAAGTAGTAATAAGATATGGACCATTTGATTCATTTCTTAAAGTTTTGTTTGCCTAATATCGAGTTACACAGCACTTTGAATGGTTCATTATTACCCAAACATTGATTTTTTTGAAATAAAAACGCATTACTATATAAATATTCCATCTTTAAACAATTCACATTTATTGCGAATACAAGTTTGCTAAAATGCCATATCAACAAAAGTTGATCTTTCTAGGGATTAGATTGAAGGCCTGCAGCCTGATGGGCTTCTTTGTTACTTTTCAGTACATAAAAAAAGTCTATGTCTATAACACCTTCGTCAGGACGTTTGCAGTTCTTCATCCTGTAATAAAGTTTCCCTCCTCTCCTTCCACAAATTGCCGGCGACTATACCCAGGAACAGCAGGAGGCCCAGGTTCCTGTTTGACACAAACTTCTGCCAGCAGTCCTCCGGTTTGTTGATATCTAGCATGTAGATCTGGGGAGGGGAGGTGATTTTTAAAACAAGATCCATGTTTGCTGAATGTCTCGAGTCCCTGTGTCCAGCTGCTCCTCCTGCTACGGCCGACACGGCAGAGGGCCTACCTGATGCGCGAGGTGAAGTCCGACAGTGGACAGCGTCAGGTAGAAGGGCAGGGTCTGCTCAGCGTTGACCCCGGCCACGGTCAGCCCCGCCATCATGGCGGATGAGAAGCCAATCAGCCAGGGCTTGGTCCTCTCCCTGAACATGAGGGCCGTCGACTTCAACCCAATTTTGACATCGTCCTCTTTGTCCTACATCAGGGAGGCAGGGAGCGGGAGGAATCAGGAGGAATGACTACATTGATAAACCAAACTGCATTTCTCTACATACACACATCTTTAGATTGGATTGCATGGCTGTGTGATTCTGAGTATAGCAGTCCATTCACTTGGGTAGGTATACATCAATGGCAAATGTGGTAGCTCACACTTGTTTTAATGGTAATGACATTCAGCAGTGCTTGTATTCCTCTGTTCTGTTCTACTGTAATCCTGTTCCAAGGGGCTTGTCATCACCTGATGAGCGTAGACCGTGTCGTATATCAGGGTCCACATCACCCCAGAGAAGTACAGGGGGAGGCACACTGACCAATCACAAGAGCCTGCGATGGCCGACCACCCCAGCAGCGCCCCCCAGTTGAAGGTCAGCCCTGAAAAGATCAGCCAAGAAACGTATATTAAGGTTTTGGCATGTCAGCGTGTTGGACAATTGAACTGGCTAGTTATTAATAATGTTGTGTACCTAAAACAAGCTGAGGCCAGTAGGTAACTCTCTTCATCAGTGGGTAGGTGACCACAAGAGACAAGGAAGCTGCTCCGAGAGCTATGCTGCAAGGAAAAACATTTTAGGCCTCAATTGGTAAATGGACTTTGGGCATATAAGGTTTTTCAATCAAAGTGCCTTGCAATTAGTGCTTCAAATTCTCTTATTTGCACAAACATTCACTCATGTGTACACTAGTGTTTCCAGCAACCAATCATTCGCACACACATGTTCAATAGTTATTACACACACTAGAGCTTCCAGCAACCAATACTACACTGTCACCTGTAATAGTTGAGGCACAACAGCACTCCCAGAGCAAGGGACAACTGTCCCCCCAGAAACACCAGTGCCTGCGTCTGGGAGACCTCCCCAGAAGCTATGGGCCTGGTGGCCGTCCTGGACACCTGGATCAACACAGAGCCATAGAGAGTAAGAGTTGTGACACTCTGTGATGTTGCCGCCGTCCCGCGCTGCAATGTAAGTGAATGAGGTCCAGCGCCCAGTGTTTGGAACTGATCCAATGAATCTAATCGGTACAAAGCGCCACCATATTTTACAACGGATATCTATGGGAATGTCGCCACTCTGTTTACTCTATCACTCTGAACATATCCAGTCGGTGAGCTTCATTGAAGCCCCTTTTTGATTGAGACTGAACTGCAATTGCGAGTATATATTCAATACTTTGAGTTATTCAGAAGCATGACATATACCTATACAACATATACAACACCTTCCGGTCAAAGTCTTTGTCCCACATGTCATTGATGGTGCAGCCGGCTCCCCTCATGAGCACAGCCCCAGCCCCAAACAGGGTCAGCATGCCCAGATGGGGGAGGCATCCCGGGTCTGCGGCCAGGCCGATGCTCCAGGTACACGGGAGATACAACAGCCAAGTCCCTGCAACCCAAAGACGGGCCCAGGTAAGAAGGCACCTGACTGGTCCCAAAGAACTAATATTGTATTATATAGTAAATTAAACACAATACACAAAGAAAGGGGACTGAAAATACACTGAGGGAGGCAGGTGCTCAGGGGTAGAAGCAGGTGGTCTGGGCCTCAGACGTTGCTGGTTCATCCCAGGCTCCAGCTCGTCAAGTATGGAGGTGTATCTGAGCAACACAGCTAACCGTGCGGTTCTTTGCATGGTTGGCACGTTGAATGCCAGGTATTAAGAGTGGCCATGGGTTAGAAAGGTGAGATAAAAGGTGAGCTAATACCTATGGGTTTATCCATCCTCATTAACCTGAGGTAGGGTTGGACCGCCGCAGGGGCCATGTTGACAACGCCCGCAGCGGACACGCTGAACGGTCTTCCCCATTCCTTTACCGTCAGCTGCCTGGCAGACGTAGGAAACGCAGTCTGGCTGTTACTGCCGATGGGAACACCTCCATTCCTCTGGTACTTGTCGAAAGAGCAGTGGGAGAGTCGGGAAAAGCAGGGCCTGTAGGAGATCCTCTTCAAGGCATTGAGAGGACTGCGTACTCTCACGGTAAACATGGTGCCGTGTGTCTGTCAACTGATTGCATTGACATCAACAACAGCAACACCTGGGAGAGGGTGGAAAGGCAGCGAAAGGGATTCGCATTCGACAAAATAGTGAGTCAGTAACCACGCATCACAACAGTTTTGCGTATGTTGATGTTCTTTTGTCATTGCACATTCCTATGAAGAAGGGCTACGGCTTGTTGTCGGAAAGATACGGGCATAGAAAGACATTGCTTTGTATTAAATGGAGTTCATTTAATTGTACAACTGTATACAATCTGATACTGACACTATTGATTCCACATTCATGTTGGGTACAACCTCTCTAATGTCAGACAGCCAGCTTGTTCACTGTTCAATGTCATGCACGGTTCACGTTAAAAAGCAGTATACCTTACAGTAAGCTGAAAGGAAGGATGGATAGAATCATGATGACGACGCTGTCAAAAGCGAAATCGTAGTACTATTTGACCATTTCACAGAGCTGTAAGCGACCCTCCACTCCAGAGGGATTCAACATTGACAACTTGAGTCCGTCTGGAAATAAGTCCGGGGGGAAACAACAGAAGGCAACTCTTTTTATTGTCTCTAAAAATAAAAAAGAATGCCTTATGTAGCAATTATTTTATTAGTATTATTATGCTATTATAATTATTATTACTTGTAATTATCACAAAAACAATTTATTTCCGAACCAAGTTAATTGATTTAAGAGCATTCGTTGACGAGAATGCTGGGCACTTCATTTGCAGATTTTAACACGAATTCGTCTCATGTTATGTTAAATCATCGACATAAAGAAGTATCGGGTGGGATTTCTAATGACATTTCAGTATTAAGTACATTTCAGAGTAATCGTTGCCATGATGAACGGAAATCGTAACTGGACGAGACCTTGTACCGGAAGTGACGTATTTCACGGTTCGCGGCAGATGGCAAACTTTTCTCGGTGCAGCGGAGTACAACAAAACTTGGCCTTATTGATCAAATCGATCATTGAACGTTCTTCGCAATGCTGTTTCTCAAAGCGCCACTCTCTTCCTCTGTAAGTACCAGTAGTATATGCGTTTGCATTTCGCTGATACGGATGCACAGATGTACCATGCCGAAACACTGTAGTAGGCGACTGTAATGTGGACGGATGTGCCATATGTTCCTTCCTTCCTTAGGTTCCAAACGCGTGATTGTATCCTCATCTCTGGGTGTGTAAATGCAGAAAAATGAAACCAGGTAGGTACTGATGCATGTATTTGAATACTGTTTCGACAATGAGTTTGTTTGCTCTTGATGTTAACATATAGTCATCTTTAATCTCCTAGATTCAAGATGCTCTTCTGGCAAGCCAGGCCACCTGGCCAGCAATCAAATACCCACACCAAAGAGTCCACTAATGCATTTCCAGTGTAGTCACTGTATCATCAAATTTGAGTCCAAGATAGTGCTTCTGAAACATCTTGGCAAGGTCCATGGCCTGGATGTAAGCAATGCCCTCAAACGTGCCACCTCAGAAGTGGATGGCGCGGGACAACACATTAATCCCAATAAGGTCGTCCCCAGAGAGAAATGTGCGTCAGCATTGCAGCCAGAAGAAAATAAGCTAAACATAATACCGGACATGTCAAATAAGATAAATCAGCAAGTGGCTGTGGAAAAACCCAAGTCCCATATTGATAAGCCTACCTCAAAAGACAAACACGTTAAATTATGCGGAAAAACATCCCGAAAAATCACCCAGTACTTTACATCACCTATTGGGCCAACTGTGAAATCTTCGTCCACTCAGGGGGAGTCACCTGAGAAGATCCAAGTAGCAAATACTGCAAAGAAAACTTTCATCTCACAAAAAAGGGGTCCGTCCTCTGTTCGCAGCCATGATTGTGATATTCATATTCCCAATGAAGTGGACATTAAAATAATTCCTGACCAGGCAAGACTAGAAAAGGCACCTCCTCGTAAGAAACCAAAGCATGGATTAATAAAGATTAAATTGCCAACATGTTCAACCAGAAAATCCTTCTTCCCGGACAACTCTAGATTAACACTTGAGTGTAGCGCAGATGAGGAGGATCATAAGTCACCCAAGGTTGATATGAACCACAAAGAGCCCTACAGAAACGCTGACGTCCATCCAACTAAACAAATGGAAACTGGTCCTCCGGAACAAAGTCCTCGAGAATATAAAGCTGACCCAGCAGCACTATTCAAGTGTGACTCCTGCACGTTTGATCACAACTCTGGGGTTGCCATGCTTGTGCACTACCAAAAACACCATCCGGAATTAGATCTGAACCTGGAGCAAATCAGGCGAACCAGAGGTGTTGATATAAGACTGCTGGTTTTAAGTGAAGCAAGTTCAGAAAATCTCAGCATGGATGCACCAAATCAGGAGGATGAACCGATGGACTGCCCGGATCCCTCGTCAGTGTCTTCAGAGAAAACAACAGACCAAATGTTCTCGGACGCCGTTTCTCCCAGCAGTGCCTCTAACGACAGCAACCCAACTCTCATACCGGCCGATCAAAAGGCCCGGCGCACCAACAGTCCTCCTAAGGTCAGACCCTGCAGTGCAACAAAGCAAAGGGAAGCTGAGAAAACCCTGGTGATCCGTCGTATGCAAAGCGGTGAGAATCCACCCATCAGGGCTTATTTGCCTCCGCCCCAAAATGAATGCGCAATGGGGGGGAATGATGTGCCGAAAAAGGACTGTTCTACTGCAACGGAAGCCCCAGCAAGTCCCATGGCCAAATCTAAAGCCGAAGGTGACAGTGAAGAGACAGACACTAGAGTCCCAATTTGTGCTGGTGCTGGTTCTGCAAGTTTTTCTTCATTGCATGGACTCAAGATTCACTTTGGTATAAAACACCCTGACCAATTGAAAGGTGAGCCATCAGAGTTGGACAGCGCCACTGGAGACGGGATGGTTCATTCTCTGGTCTACAAGTGTCCCTGGTGTTCGTATGTGCATGTGGTGATGTCTAATCTTGACACTCACTGCCAAAAGACTCATTCAGGTCAAAAGGTCGGAGCTGAAGGATTTGAGAGGTTGGCAGCGCTAATACCACCACGCGCTGGAAGTACTACGCAGCGCTCCTCTAGGCCCCGGCTTGGTGGATACCTATGTTTACTCTGCAAAGAGGTCCGTACATCAACGGCCGAACTAGAAGTGCACTACATGAAAAGCCATGAGCATTCTGCTGAACTTGACCTCAAACCAGCTGCTGAAAAGGGAATTAACAAACAACGGCTCTCCAAACACCACAGTGCTGAGAGCTCAGGATTGCAAAAGAAATTTCCATCGATCCTTCCTGCGCTTATGAAGTGTCCTTTATGCAATCACTTGGGCAAAAGCACAATGGCCTTGAACAAACATGTGAAAGTTTGTCGCAAAAGGATGATTCGTGCATCATCATCATCATCATTGAAGTGCGCAATGTGTTCATTTAAATCGCCAAGTGTCTTCAATCTGAAAAGACATTACACATTGATGCATGGGACTCATGGAGATGATGCAGATGAGAAATTACGGCAGTGCATAAAGTGTAAGTTTGCGAAGATCTTCAGCTCTTACACCGCTCTTAGTAAGCACTATTGTGGTTTTCACAGGGTACATAGCGACTTTGTGGTGCTTAACGACTCGTTGAAGGAGAGTGCTGTGTCCGGCTATACATGTCTCCACTGCAATCTGAAGGTGAAGGACCTCAAGGAGCTGTGTGGCCATCTAGACAACCACAGAGAAAATCAGACAAGCACTCTGAAAATCGGAAGTTCAGCAGTCACAACAGCCGGTCAAGTAAGCGTAATTTATCCTTTTTATTTTCCACATACATGATTGGCTAAATGTTTTATTTTCTTCTTTGTATTCTACTTAAAAAGGTGCCATATATCAAGGGAATTCAATTTCAATGTGGTGCTATGGTTAATTAGCCTGGTTGGCACGACTTTCCAATGTTGATACTCAGCATTGGGTCTGGCCAAGACGTTAAGAGAATCCATTTCTC
>JAOTIX010000016.1:43619-54661 GCA_027123715.1 Gaidropsarus macrophthalmus
TTTCCATGAGTTGTTTGCCATCTGGCAATCTTTGTAGTGCGCAGAAGAGGAATTGTACAGATGATCATACTTTCGCATTTCCTCCATCAAACGCTCCTCAACTCAGTTCAAGAGAATCATGTACATTCCCAGGTCCGATAAGTTTCTGCTCTGGAGGGTCACTGGTCTGGCAAGGTTTTGGTCCGGTGCAGGTGTGGTAGTTTCTGGTCCAGTGCAGGGCAACTGTTGCAGATTAATTCATAAATCAAAGCTTCTCTGAGTCACAGTATTGTGCTGGAGAATTTATATGCCAACACACTTACATTTAATTTACTGCAAGGTTAGATCCAAATACTTGCAAAATACACAAGTCCATAGAGACAGTTGCAGAAAAGTTCTGAAGATCAGGAGGGATTTTGTAATGTGCAAGAGAACAATTTAAGTGCTCACCAACATGTCCAACTAGAAAGTGTTGGACCAGGACGCCCTCGTACCGGACTTGGGACCTCAGAGCAGGGACCTCGCACCAGAACAGGGACCTCAGATTAGACTAAGCCTATCTGGGAGACTTTAACTGTATGACCGTACGACTCAAGAGGACGTGTAGGAGTGTGATGCTACTAGGGTTGGCCTAACTCCTCCTAGAGAGGGCACTGGTCAACCCAACACTACTTAAAGTTGCCAGCTTCCCTACAGCGTTTGCCAGGGTTCCTAGAGTACTGAGCATATCAAATTACTGAGCATACCCTCATCAAGGGCCCCCCCATAAATCAGGCCAGTCACAACAGAGATAAAAATCACATTGAAACTACAGATGACCACCACTAAGACAGGTTAGACATCATTCACAAATTAACATTTAAACCATGGTAACCAAATGATTAACACCATGTGCTGTTTTAAAAAGTCAATAAAGGGCTAAACTGAATCCCAAATATACAAACCCTTTCCACCACTAGTGATATAATAAAATGGTACTCGTTGACAAAGCGCGTTGTTGCCCGCCATGGTCATCTGGTTTTGTACACATACACAAGTACACGAAAATACAGACCGCCATGTACTTCCTCAGAGACTACCTCGCCTCACTACAGCACCCACTACGCGTGTGCCTTATACAGGTGAATTTAATCAAGGGTTAATGAGCATGATGACCCAATCAGAGAGCACACAGGTAAATCTGATTAAAAGGGGTAGAATTTTGGACATAGGACCTAATTTCCACCTTAAATCGTCCCCAGATGCAATAGTGCTATTTTCTGTGGCAGGCTCAGCTGGGAACTCCAGGAGAGACGTACAGCTGATTCTGCTGGTTCCATAGTGAGAGCAATGCTCTAGAGACATGTTCAGGGCTGCGGCATATTTTTCTGAGTGAGAAATGCAGAGTGGCGTGTCAGCATGTGAAAGTGTTGAAATGCATGTGCCTCACACCGATTGTGTGAAACTTGAGAGCCCTGATTTCATATAGACATACAATGTATAGGTGTATTATATATAGCATTACTATATATAGATACAGCATAGCTGTATTATGTACTGTATATATATTGATGTGCTGTATATGTACATATATATAGTAAGTATTAAATATATATAATATAATAATATATAATAAAAAATAGTGGTGTTATATATAGATATTGTATAGATTGGTTTATTGTATGTAGATGTAGTCCTTCTGTTTGTAGTTAAATATACAGTATGTATAAAACACAATTACTGCTTCACTGGAGCGCCATACCTTCTTGAAGGTTGTGTCATGTGACCCCTAGAATGAGTTGAGTTATTGTACAACTGTCGACAGGCCAAAGGACACTGCTGCACTCTGGAGACGTTCTACACTGCCAGGTGGTGCTGAACCCAGCCTACCATCTGGTCTGCTCCCAGGTAACCCCAAATACCAACTCCTACTTCTACTAACTCCCACCCGTTACCCAGCCTGCTGTCTGACTCCTAGCCTTTTAACTCTTACCCCTTAAACCGCCTGCTATCTGATGGCAGGTTGGCACTATCTTACATCTTGGGTCCGCATCTTTTTCTCTTGTGAACATTTAATCTGCTGCCAGCTTTTGACTCCACATCGCCCAAAATGCTTGCTTCCATTGCATTCTCCAAATCTTTTGCTAAATTTTCGTGTACCACATCAGCATTTTGGTTCAGTGAATCTTTTGTAAATTGCTTTACAATTACCATCGGGCCCTCCTTATCGCCCGAGCCGGGCGATAAGGATGTACTTTTAATGCTTTATTGCTTCATTGCTTTATGGCCTCTATGTGTCCAGTTACATAGCCTCTGTTGGTTCTTGGTCTTAGATTTTGTGAAATACATTTCTAAATAAATGCGAGTAGTAGGTGCGACTTATATAGGCTATGGTGTTTTTTTTCCTCTACATGAGACATTTTTTGACTGATGCGGCTGATGTGACTTATACTCCAGAGCGACTTATAATCCGGAAAATACGGTAAATGTATGTGTGTTTATTATATGATTATTGATAATTATATGTATTCTCTCAGGTCTGTAGCCTTGTGGCTGACGTGTCTCGTCACAAACTCTTGGTCCTGATTGGCCAATGCGCCGAGGGGACAGGGGACATTGTGTTTCAGAAGGGCCACTATTCAGCCAAGGATTTCATCAAGATATTTACTGATGAAGAGGTGAGAACATGTCTCTTTTAAGACGTTTACTGATGAAGAGGTGAAGACTTGTGAAGACACAGTACTGATACTTTTTCCTGTTTCATTAGACGGCGAATGTTTTAAGCTCGGCCGACCCATCTGTGAAGGTACGCCTGACCCTGAGCTGTCCCAGCTCAGGACTGTGGAAGGACTTGGACCTGGAAACACAAAAGCTGCAGGGTCTGGTGGAGGTCCTGGTCAATCCCCCTTCCATGCTGCCAGAGATGGAGGGGCTGCAGGAGTTCACAGAGTATCTCTCAGAGTCTCTGGAGCCCGAGTTGCCCTTTGACCTCCTGGAGCCGCCTAGCACGGTGGGCTTCCTGAAGCTCTCACGTCCATGCTGCTATGTGTTCCCGGGGGGGAGGGGCGACTCCGCCTTCTTTGCCGTCAACGGCTTCAATGTGTTGGTGAACGGTGGCTCTGACCCGCGGTCCTCTTTCTGGAAACTGGTCCGACACCTTGACAGAATTGACTCTGTTCTCCTCACCCATATTGGCATCGACAATCTTCCAGGGTTCAACAGCCTCCTGCTGAGGAAGGTAGCGGAAATGGAGGAAGAGCAGTTATCTGAGGACTGCATGAAGAACAAGATTTCTCCTGAAATTGGGGTCGTTTTTTTTAACGCTCCAGACAGACTCAAGTGTTTGAAGGGAGATTTTAAAGAGTTACGGAGCTGTGACCAGGCTGCCCTCACCCTGCAGATTTTAGAAAAACTGTCCATCAGACCTCAAGCCCTCAGCCGGTCCACTGGCCCGACTGTAGAACCCCTCATCTTGTTTCAGAAGATGGGGGTAGGGAGGCTTGAGATGTATGCCCTCAATCCTGTCAAAGACTGTAAAGAACTGGAAGCATTCATGCAGACATGGCTATGCAATGAACCAACTATGAAAGCCATGGATATTCCTCTGCCATGTCTTGTTTCCATTTGTGCCTTGCTGGTGTGGCATCCCTCAAGTGCAGAAGAGAAGATAATACGAGTCCTCTTCCCTGGCTGCACCCCGCAGTCCAAGATAATCCAGGGACTGGAAAAACTCAAGCACCTCCATTTTCTCAAGCAGCCGGTCGTCTGCATGAAGGACCTGGAAGTGTCCAAAGGGGATAAACCACCAAGACACTCAGACAGCCGGGAAAGCTTAAAGTCCCAGCCCAAGGAGCCCAGGCCCAGCAGTGCCCTGCTCAAGGAAAAGACGGCAAGGGTAGATGTGAGGAAACAGGAGGTTAAAACAAAGCCCAGGGCCGCAGGGGGAGGAGGAGAACCTGCACTTAGAGACGGTAAGGAAAAGGAAGATAAGTTGAAACCACACAGTGAAGCCAAACCAAGACCTGAAACAGCAGATAAACTGGCTCCAAAAAAGAAGATGCATGTTGGCACCAAGAGAGAGGAGAATGGAGAAAAAAGGCGAGAGGATGTCGGAGAGAAAGGGAAGGAAGTCTTGAAAAAGGAACCAAAGAAAGATGTTAAAACGGACCCTAAAAAGGATAGCACTGGGAAAGAGGCGAATGCAGAAGAGAAAAAGATGTCAAAGTCTACTGGTACAGAAGGGAAAAAAAACGCAAGTGGATCATTAACCGCAAACACAGAAGCAAAAAAAACCTCTAAGAACATAGTTAAGAATGGAAGTCTGAAGAAAGAGGCACCCCTAACAAAAAAAGACACTTTGAACAAGGGAACAAAACTCAGCCCTTCTAACAAACAGGGTTTAGAGAACGGCCAAAAGAACCCAAGTCAAACCCGAGATTCTAGTGGTTGTGCTGGACCCAAAGAGAAGGTCAGCATGGTCACCCAAAATCAGGATGCTGCTGCCAAAACACCTAAAAGAGAGCGCAGTGTCAACTTTGACCTGACGCCAACTGAGTTCACGTTACCCCAGGAGGGCTTGGGTAATGGGCAGGGTGTAGGGGTTGGCGAGGAGTATTCTGACCAGGACTGCATTGTTTATGCTGCAGGCCACACACCATTTCGTAAATGCCCAGCTGCTGACGGACGAGATAGCTTTGACTTTGAAGACATGAGCTCAGAGGAGCTGCCTTGCTCTAAAGACATTCCCACAGCGGAAGTATCCACAAGTGAATTTTTGGGAGATCATAGCAATGTCAATAGTTCCATGTCGAGAACGGGAATGACTTTACCTCTTGGAACACATCACACGTGTTCTACAAACGTTCTGAAGAAGCGCATCCATGAAGTAGCAGATATACTCCAAGAAGCCCCTCATGATGTCGACCTCTGTTTGGTATCGCCTTGTGAGTTCCAACACACACGGACCCCAGAATCCAACCAGGAGTACTTAAGTACTGACCTGGTTACCATCGGTAACGATGGCAACCCCCAATCAGAGCACAAGCCGGAGACCTCGGTGACATCAGTAGGTGACTCACAGTCCACAGATTCAGATGTTCTGCCTACAACAGCGGACTCCAGCAGTCTCTCCTCTCCTCACAATGACCTCCAGAGTCTGGATGTATCTCCTGTTGTATTGCAGCATTCATCCCCTGACCCTCCCCCAGCCCCAATTAAAGACCTCCCCCCGTTACCACGCCAGCCAGGCGCCTGCATGGCGGATGCAGATGCTCCCTCAAAGAACCCAAAAAGCACCACTGCTAAAACGAAGAAAGCACCAGGAACATCACCCAGGGCTGCCTCTGGACAGGAGAAGCCCAAGGCAGGCAGTGGTCCTGGGGTGTTGAAGAACAGGTCTAGCCTGGACAATCGACCCTCAAGCAGAAACTCTGGGACCAGCTCCAGACCAGGGCCAGCCAAGCCTCAATCACAAGGTTGGTGTTACAAACGGCTCACTCCAAACACGCCCATGAGCTGTACAAAATATGTCCATCTCCGTCTTTACTTTAGACTTTATCACAACTAGATTTGGTTTCTAGCTCATTACGAGTTTGAACAGTGGCTAGCAAGGGTGGTTGGTTTGACGCAGTCCTAGTTTACAGTTAGATTCTGGTCCTCTAGTTAACACCACCATACCTTCTGGTCCTCTAGTTAACTCCACTATAGCTGTTGGTCCATTAATTTACTCCACTTTACATTCTGGTTCTCTAGATTACACCACTATACTGTTTATACCAAAGATTATAGAAAGTAATAGAAAGAAATATCAAAGTATTTTCCAGCCAGTGATCTATCTTGCTCCGCTCTATAATATTTGATTTCTACACTTTTAGATATTAGTTCATGACATATTCCCATTCAACCCCAAAGTCACTGTTTGAAATGCAACCTATGCAACCTTTTAAGCTATATTTACCTTGATTTTAAATGTTAAGAGTCGTTGTGATGGTTCTATGGTTCTATAACACTTTATGTATCGATTGGTGGCTGTTTCGACTCCCCCTATCGCCTCTGGGCCGAAAAAGGGAAAATGCAAGTTTGCTTCTCCGGTCTGCGATGAAACCAGATGTGCGCAGTTTCAAACTGCTTTACGGCAGTACACACCCCCAAACACGGAGCCGGCTAACCGATATATACCTCGGACATGGCTCCACGCATTTACCGGCTTTGTTGAAAACAAACGCTCATGACTAGCGTTGAAGTGGGTGGGGGGCATTGTCAACGAGTTGTTACGACAGTGTTGTAAAATATATATTCCGAAGCTGCAGGGGGAGCTGTGTAGTGAAAAATGTGGCACAAACCCAGAAAACAGCGAAGGAATGGCCAAACCTGCATAGTGGACCTTTAACGTGGTAGGTGACCCTCTGCTTCTTCCCTTGTGCTTTATTCCAGGCACCAAGGGTGATCCCACTGCAGGACCAGCGGTCTATCTTGATATGGCCTACCTGCCCTCGGGCTGGGCCCGGGCCAGCGTGGACGTGGCCTTCTTCCAGCGGCTGCGCTCGTCCTGCTACATCATCAGTGGAGATGAGCCCCAGACGGAGCAGTCTCTGCGAGGGATCCTGGACGCCTTGCTCGAGGGGAAGGCTTCCTGGCCTCAAGTCCAGGTCAGTGTTCAGAGAAAGCTACATCTACATCACACCATAGCCAATTAACCGTACACATAGAACAGCCCGAAATATATTTACAATCCCATCGCATGACGAAAATAGTTGTCGAATGATAATGCGATTTAAATAAATGTTGCTTTATCGCACCATTCAGCTCGGTGTTACTGTTATGAGGACTGATAATGACATTAAACTTCATGTTACTATTATGATGACTGTTGGTGAGTGATGATGAAAGCATGAATGAATAAAGTGGTTTTGAGCGTAACACATGAACATGTGTCCAGGTGACCCTTATCCCGACCTTTGACTCCCTAACGATGCACGAGTGGTACCAGGACACCCATGTCCAGCAGGGGGAGCTGGCCATCACCGTTCTGGGCAGCAACAGCACTGTGGCGATGCAAGATGACACTTTTCCTGCTTGCAAGGTGGAGTTCTGATGTGGCTTGACCCTGTCCCTTAACTACAGACCCCGTCCTCAGACCCCGTCCTCAGACCCCGTCCTCAGACCCTGTCCATAGAGCTGAGACCCTATCCCTACACCCTGACTCTAGACCCAGTACATAGACCCTGGCTCCGTAGGCACTAGACCATGTCCCTGGTCTGAAATCCCTCTGTTTTCTGAGACTATTATGAAGTATGAAAAACCGTCCAACATAACATTATTATCACTATTGTTAATATTATTATTTACCTGTAGCAAACCAACAAGGAGTCAATCCAAACTGATTTTAACTGTTAAGTGTCCTTAATATAGTGTTGCTCTTCTGAAAAAGCAGTTATTCCTTATTGATAAGCATAGTATTGTTCTACCTGGAGTTCCCTAGATTAGAATAAATAACTGCCCCTTTTCCCCTCAGAACTCCTCAGAAAGGCTAAGCTGTAAACCTAGCTTTCATCTATTAACTGCCTCGCTAAAGCTAATAACTGGATGGTTCCACCGAGTAACTACACAACTCAAGCTCATAACCACATAGCTCAAGGCAATAACAACATAACTTTGGGTAATAAATGCGTAGTTCAAAATAACCCCCAGGATTTAGCTAATGCTAAACTGCCTAGCTCCAGCTATTAAGTTCTTGGCTTCAGCTAATAACCTCCGAGCTAATGCTTATAACTGCCTAGCTATAACTAATACCCATCTAGCAACAGATAATAAGCACCTAGCTGAAGCTAATAAAGAACTGCATAACAAGAACATGGCACATATCTGATCCTGTATCATTTCCAACAGCAGTCCTAGCTTGATATAATCAATTGAATTTGAAATAGACGTTTTCATGTCAATTATCAACCAGAGGCATATTGGGATCGGGATTTCATGTGAAGAGTGTTGATTTTATTTCTGTTGGGTTTGAGGTTTAAATGATATGTTGGGGCTTCGTGATGTTTCCCACCGTCAGAGCAGCAGATGCGTGGTTATTGGCAATGGAGGGAGGGTTGTGGGAAGCATTTTATTGCAGAACGTTATGTCAGTATTAATAATTCCTGATTGTAAACTGAAATGTATTCATATGTTCGGAGAGTTTGCCACTGAGAAGCCCCCTTGTCCTCCATGGGGCCCCTGGTGGTCACGTAGGAGACGTTGCAGCCATATGACGCTCATGTCCACCAGCTAGATAACGAGTTCTACAATCGGTTCTAGAACCTGCGTATTTAAAGACAATTGAAGAAAGTGTCTGTTTCACACAATCATATTTTATTTTTCATTTTGTTGTACTTTAGCAATACAAGGGGAAATGGTTAACAGGACAGGTTTGAAAGTAAAACTTTCTGATACAATTCTGTATTGAAACACTAATTTAAATTTCATTTCATTTCTAAATAAATGTATACATTTGAAAGTTGTCTTATCTGCTGTTTATATGATTTGTTTAGACATATGTCATCTGTGTAATATGCAGAATATACACACACATATCATGTTTCAACCATGACTGATTGGTTATCTCTAAATATCTATTATCTGGCTCGTCCATCTGTCTGGAGCCAGCTGAACCACACTGGTCTGGTAATGCAGAGTTCAGATCAAAGGTCAAAATACATGTTCATGATACTGTCTTACACCGTTGCAAGGAGGTATAGCTGTTGTGGCTATTGCCTGGTGGAGGTGGTGCTAAGCCCAACTTATGGAACTGTTGGGGTTAGCACTACTGCTGATGGAGTTTGAACTGCTGATGCACCTGCTAATCCAAACACAAACCTCAGGGACTGTATTTACACTGGGAGTCTAATTCACGATAAAGGCCCTTATATCTTCCCAACTAAAAATCAAAATTGGAGTCTTGACGGCTTATAAAAAAAGAAACGGTGGGACGCAATAGTCCATATCTTACATATGTATAATATTTTCGGTTTCCAGACACTGCTGTAATCAGCCAGATCATTGTGTTGACCAACTGCACAGAGCTGTGTTTGCTGGCGACCTTGTGGCTGAGCACCCTGCGACACTGTAGTGGTCTTGTAAACGCGCCATTCAAATTCGGGTCAAAATGCCACGATTCTTGGCAACTGGTGAGGAGGAACAACAAAGTCATTATTCCCCTTTTGAACATCGGTAGCGTAGCTTACTTCTGGTATGCGTCTACGATTCCCTGTGGGGTCAATGTGTCCGCCTTGTTTAGATACCAGGGTAGACACGTCAATACATTCCAAAACCACACTCGCTTATGGAACATGCTGATGTTCTCAAAGTGTTTCATCTTACATTTTGTATCTGAGCTGGTCCAAACCATTCAAACCGCACTGGCCTGGTTAGGAGCATTTGGAGCTCGCTAGTCCAGCTGTTTGTTGAACACACCAGCCTCCCACTGCAGGGCCTTGCGGCTCTTGTGCCTGCTGACGCGTGTTGACTCCACCACCTGGAAAGAGATGTACACCTATCAAAAGAGACACTCCACTAGGAGGGAGATGTGGAACTATCATATAGAGACCTCCACCTGGAGAGAAACGTACAATTATCTTATAGAGACCTCCGTCTAGCGAGATGTACAACTAGGGTAAATGGTTAAAGCTACACAAACACTTTTGATTATGAGCTATACTGTATCCTGCGTTGCAATTGCAGTTTGCCGTTAACATAAAACTGGAGTACAGCAGTATTTAGCATACTACAGAATGTTGGTTCAACAGCAAAGTCAATAATTGTGTCCAACAACATAACTTGTATTTTGAACGTTGTTCTTCTCAGACAGTATTCTACCATGGTATAAAACAATCTCTGGAGGATGAGTCAGATTTAGAGGGCATAAAGTAAAGTGATAACATTTCTTTGATTAGGTGTCTAAAGTGCGGACCATGGATCATCAACATGACAGTAAAAACTGTCAAGACCTCACAGGGGCGTCTTTACCTCCAGTAAGCCGTAAAATGAGACACTTTATACCTTCTAGCATGGACGGAAACCATGCCTTCAAATGAAACATTATATTGGACCTATTCAGTTAGCTTAATGTTACCCTGAAGCCCTCATAGGCGTTGTTTGCTCTGTGTTCAGGGACAGCACACCCTGTTGGAGTGGTATGGTATCCACACTGGAAGCAACCCTTACCTCATTGTTGATGTTATCAATGGGCTGTATCCCTGCATACTGGAAGATAGACCATGGACACATATTAGTTGAGACACATACAAAGTGTTATCTTCTCAGACCATCTTATTGAGAATGCAACTATAAGACCTATGATAAAGTAAATGACAAATTTAGGAACTGTACTAAAGTATACTACTGTGTTTAACCGTTAACTTGTGGAATCATTTTCTGTACGCGTATTTACAAAAAAACGACACATGCACGTGACAGCAGTTCAAGCCTACCACCCACACGTTAAGCACATCGTGTAATTAACTGACATGTAGGAGCTCCTCAGATCAACATGAAGCTCCTGTCATGTAGGAGCTCCTCAGATCGATCAGGTTCCAGTGTGTGTGTTTCTTACCAGGCTCTCTTCTGGTCTGTATTTGAAACGACTCTCCCCCAAGTCTTCCAGCATCGAGGCTGTCTGGCCTCTCAGGAGCCAGATTGGGGTGCTGTTGGTGCATTGGGTGGGGGTGGTGGTGCGTAGGGTGGGGGTAGTGGTGTGTAGCGTGGGGTGTATAGTGGGCGTGATGGGCTGTGGGGTGGGGGTCGTGGGGTGTAGGGTGGGGGTTGAGTGGTGTAGGGTGGGGGTGATGGGCTGTGGGGTGGGTGTCGTGGGGTGTAGGGTGGGGGTGTGGGGGGTGGTGGGGTGTGGGGGGGGGGTGGGGGGGGGGGGGGGGGGGGGGGGGGGGGGGCGGCGGGGGGGGGGGGGGGGGGGGTGGGGGGGGGGGGGGGGGGGGGGTGGGGGGGGGGGGGGGGGGGGGTGGGGGGTTTGGGGGGGGGGTGGGGGGGGGTGGGGGGGGGGTGGGGGGGGGTTGGGGGGGGGTAGGGGGGTGTAGGGTGGCGGTAGTGGG
>JAOTIX010000016.1:637834-648325 GCA_027123715.1 Gaidropsarus macrophthalmus
GAAATTGTGGAGTTGTACTATATATATATATATATATATATAAATGTATATTTTTTATATTTTATTTAGTAGCCATAGCTTTTGACACTAAGGAAGCCCCAGAAAACATTGAGAGATCTTGGTTGTTAGTCAACATCATATAATAATACAGTTGTCCCTTAGACCTGGGACAGATATTGCGGTGGTTCATGCCGGTATAATAATGGATGTTAACATCCAGTTCACACGCTTTGCCAAAATTAACAAACTCAAAATTGTTTACTTACATACATACTGACATACATACACACATACTTACTTACTTTGCCACTTGGTGTGATGTAAATTGTGAGCGTTAGAGCAGCCATGATGATAAAGGTTTACTCAACTCTTTAAATTGTTAGTATTGCTGCAAATTGCGATAAGTGACCGGTGAAAAGTGTTTTGATGTTGGAGGCTCCTATATTGTATAACGTTTGCCTTGAACGGATAATAAATCTCGATACATTTTAAAGTTCCCTCCCTCTCAGAGACGCCTGGTTTCAGACACAATACTCTGGACGGTGGACAGTGACCTGACCTCTGGGGACTGAGTGTGGACGTCTGCAGGCCTGTGCACGGCGTTCCCGTCAGAGCAAGACAAAGTCTCCCACGCCGGTTGCCGCCCTGCCGGGGTCTCGGATAAACGGCCACTCCCTCTTCTCGGGTGTCAGGCTGCCAGACAGGTCGTGGTCCCGGCCTCGACCCGCCACCAAGGTGAACGCCGGGTACCTGTCGTGTGCTGACGGCCGGAGCAGCTGCAATCAGAAGAGGGAGAGAGTTGTATAGCTGGATGGAGGAAGAGGTTTCCCTCCACCTCGTGGGACTAACTCCTCCTTCTCCACCGCCCTTCAGTGCACATGCAGGAACATTGACTTTTACCAAATCAAAATGGAAACTTTGCAATGGATTAAAGCCTTCAGTGATCAAATAGACGGAAGCCTTTTCTTCCTGGCCTCCGAGCCAGTATTGTGGCCGAGAAAGCCTTGCGGATAATACCAGGCCCGCCTAAGTGAAATACACAGCTAAATGCTGCCACCTGCTGGTCAGTTGTGATACTACTACAGCTTGGTACCACATGTGCAGAGACCTAATCCAGAGACACAATCATTGTATCGTTGCCATTTTCATCATCTGTACACCACATGTGAACATTAATTTGACAGCGATGACCCAGTGTGTGGGACAGTGTACACCGTGTTGTGTTTGCGTTCTCCCTCTCACTTTGGACAGCTCTTGGCTGATGCGTTCGTAGTCCTGGGCTGTTCTGGAGTAGAACCCGATGGTACAACTCGGGTCCATGTTGGCAAACGGCATCTTCTTTGGCGACGGGCAGTGAAACGACTGCACGAGAAAAGAATCAATGAAAAACAAAGTCAACGTATTCATCTGGTGTACATGCAGTCGTGAAACAAGACGGCTGTTATTTTGCCATCGGCACACCGTCGTCGTATTGCCACCGTTTAACCGGGTGTGGATATTTCCACTTGTCCGGCCGGAGTCAAAGAGCTAACCCCTACTCTGTGAGCCATAAATGTGGCCTACTCTGCGGGTTGTCAAACTGCATTATTCAACTGAACCCCTGTTGCTGCCGTTGTGTATGCGGCGTTTTAATATGCGGCCCCTAAAATATTCAGGATCCCTCCTCCGCCTCTGATCCCCGCGTCGCCATATTTCTCTTAAGCGACGACTAGCGGCGCGGTGGCGGCGGCCGATAAATCAGCCGTCTGGCACTGGGTAATTGAGTGGAGGGCCGCTTTAAGATTCATACCCTTAAGTACTAACAGAAACTATTAAATTCACATTACGGGGGCCCGTGCGCCCAAAGTCAGCCCGTCTGTGTGATTCCGCATCACCTGCAGAGGGAAGGCGCTCAGGCTGCTGACATCCACAAAAGCCTGACAGTAATGAGGGTCCATGTAAATCAAGCTGTCGTCTGCAAGGACAAAACGGGAGACAAGTTATTCAAAAACATTGGATTATTAGAGGAAAAAAACAGGCGGAAAAACACTTTCTTTTTCGCACTTTCTATGCAGAGCAGCTCAAAGTCACGCATCCCGCCAACCGTGAGGATGCGTTGGCGTCTGATTTGCCTTCCGGAAGGTTGTTTCTCTCCCCCCCAGCGGGGGGGATTAAAGTCTGCATAATGGCTCAGACGAGCTCATCCTTTACCCCGGCAGGAGAAGGAGAAGAAGAAAGAGGAGGCGGCTCTTTAATTTTTTTGTGCAAGGGAATTACTTTTGCAAACACCCCAATACACGCCTCCCCGTTTGCATGGGATGGACGCGGGAGGTGGGGGGTGGGGGGGGGGCGTCGCCGACGGGCAGAATGCGTCGCCGGTCATTTAGACATCACACCCCTCAGATTGGTCACATGTAAATGGGGTAAATATTGACTGCAGAGATGTACAACTGGAGGATTCTCCAGGAGGCTGAAGGTGATGAAGAGGTTCTCTTTGGAGTCCATCGTCCCTCACTCACTCACCCACCCACCTAGTCCTCCCTCACTCACTCAATCCCCCGTCACTTGCTCACTCCTTCTTAACTCATTCATTCACTCTCTCACCTGCCCTCACTCTAATTAGCTGTTTCGCTAACCCTGGTATAGAACTTGTGCTATACATGGTCCCTGTTAACAAAAACCAATAAACTAAACTAAAACTAAACTACAACTCACTCCTCCCAATCACCCCTCCCTCACTCACTCACCCACTCCTCCCTCACCCACCCACCCACCCACTCCTCATTCACTCATCCCTCCCTCCCCCACCGCTGCGTCCAGATGAAATGTATGCGCGCCTCCTATGGAAATCAATTACAGCCTTATAAGTTGGGAGGTTTTTTGCTGGTGATGAATGGGGGAGGCTCGGGAGGGGTCGTGGAAAATACAGTGAGCCGGCCTGCTACACCCCCGCTTTCCCGTGCCTCCCCCGCACTCACCCACTCTCTCTCTCTCTTGATCTGCTTCCCTCATGCAAACAAGAATGCATTCACTTAACTCCGTCTCTTTACACAAGGAAGCTAGCGGGTGTATTATGCAAAATAATATGCTATTGCTACCAATCCAATCTCTCTAGCGCGCGCGCACACACACACACACACACACACACACACACACTCACACACTAACCTTGAAATCCCACTAAGTAGCGCGCCTGTTTGTGTTTCCCTCCAAGGACCCCGATGCAGTACTCCAGACTCAGGACGCTCTGCTCCACGGACACACAATAACGACACACACACACATGACACACAAACACAGGGAGGAGATGCGTGAGACTACAGAGAAACACAGACCCACACAAACCCACATGGACCCACCTGCTGTGGCATGCACTGGGAGAACTATGGATACTCACTTGTTCTTAACGGTTTTGTTTACAAAGTAATTCTCTCATACTCCTCACTGGGGGAGGATGAAGTAAAGTTCCCTCACCTTCACGAAGTTGAAGTACTCCGGGTTGGTCTTCTCCCCGCCCAACCGCACCGGGACCAGGATGATAACAGCCCGGCTGTCCAATGGGGTGGACGCCGGGCCTTGTCTGTCCAATGGGGTGGAGGCGGAGCCCGGGCTGTCCAATGGGGACGGATTGGCTGAACTCTGAGTGGAGGCCTTTGACCTGTGGCTGTCGAGGACGTCTGCACTGTACACTGTGGAAGGTCAAAGAACATGCATGTAACAATTTATGTATTCATGAAAATTAAACAAGTGAGTGTGGCATTCTCCAATAGAATAGAACACTTCTTTCTTAATACATGTTGCTGGGCAGAGCATGGCTATTGCTCAACATACGTCAGTACACCAGGCAGTCAACGACAGCGGTGACAACCACTACTCACTACCTGTGCAGTCCTGGGAGACGTACGCCGTGACGCCGGCCAGCCCAGGCTCTGTGGCGTCCTCCACGGCCCTCCTACGGGTGAGATGAGGGAGCGGGCGTGAGAGCACGAAGGAGAGGAGGAAGGTGAACGAGGGAGAAAGGAGAGATGGAGTGAGGCAATAGAGATTGTCATCAGACTTTTCACAATTAAATGAGTGCTGATTTACACCGTTTTTTAATTAAGGGGTTGAGCAAAAGAACATTTATGGCATAACAATCTTTACACCACAAAAAACATTTATTTGGGTTTTTAGCAGTTTAATGTTTAACTGGTCTAACATTGAACTCGGGTTTCCTCATAACATTTTTGCATGTTTTCTTGTTATATTTTGTGTGTTTGTGCTGAAATGAATGACATCCTAGTAGATTACAGTGTCTTACTGCACTCACTGTTGACTTACTTCAAGATATGTGCCACCACGGCGGGCCCGTACCAGTCCCCAGCCTGCTTGCCCAACTCCAGGCCCAAGCGGACCAGACGGTGGAGGCCCAGCTGGGCCCCGGGGCTGTCCCCAAACCAGGACACCAGCGTGCGGTGGTACAGCGCCCTCAGGTGGCCGTCCGCCTCCTCTGCATCCCCCTGGCTCCGGGAGCAGACCCGGGACCTGCTGGGTACGGTCCGGGGTCTCTTTGGCTCCTGGTAGCCCGGCAGGGAGGACTCAAGGGTGGCCACCAGGCGCTGGGCAGCCCTGGCGGTTCGTGTCTCTGTGTCCAAGGACTCCAGGTTCAGGGCCTCAGACCAGGTCCAGTCTGAAGGGAGGCAGCAGAGAGTTCAGCCAGTTCTTATGCTGATGTTCCCCAAACCAAATGCCTGCTGCAGTGTGACTTCTAAATGTTGTCATTCAGTATTTCTACCTCGAAGTAAGGGATTTAGTCTCAGTTTACGGAATATAATGTCTAATCATGCACAATTTAATCAGATGCATCTTATGAACTGTTTTCTAAACCAACCAACCGGAGTCTGCGTCTCCAACCCTTGTAAACACAGAAATAAAGTGGAGTTAAGAAGATGAAGATCTTTACTTCACGTGAGCAATGGATTAGACCATTACGAATGATCACCCTATAAATGGAAGTGCACGGCCCGCCGGGAGCTTCTTGGCGGCCCTGTCATGGCATGCACTGAGCCACACACAGGCTCGGTCCTTCATCCACCTACTTACTGGGGAACAGGCTTTCATCCACCTTCTTACTGGGGAACAGGCCTTCATCCACCTTCTTACTGGGGAACAGGCCTTCATCCACCTTCTTACTGGGGAACAGGCCTTCATCCACCTACTTACTGGGGAACAGGCCTTCATCCACCTACTTACTGGGGAACAGGCCTTCATCCACCTACTTACTGGGGAACAGGCCTTCTTTCACCACTTGTGAAATTAAAGTTTCCACGTTTAATCTCCGGCCCGTAACCGGCGCGATCTAGGGGCTCTGCAACGAGAACGTGGGCACATTTTCCTTTTTAATCAGGAGCTCGTTCAATTATAAGCCTGGGAATGTGTCGCTATATCACTTTTACACCGACGTGTCCCCGCAAACAGGATGGGAGCCTGAGGAACAGAGAAGGGGCGTGGCCCCGGCTATAAACACAAAGGCTGAGAGGAAGACACCGGGGCACTAACGTAATGACCTTGCTCCGCAGAGAACGACAGGGAAATGGATCAATAAATATCCCCCAAGTGGCCATTAGTCATTTTATAGAGAAAGAGTTCATTAATGACATATTTCCCAGTTGGAAGTTTTAAATATTGTTTTCTCAATGACTGCATTAAACTTGCGGGTGTCTGCGTCAGCCCATCAAGCAGCTGCACTGGAGAAGGCCCCAGAGGACAGCTCTCACAGACACGGACACAACTTTCCCTGCGATCAAAGTCATAACATCAAACAAAGTCACCCTTTCCTCCAAGGGAATGGGAAAAGTATGGTGCAGTAAGGGTTATATACAACAAACTACAAAAACATATGCAACTTAAATGATCTCCGTCAGTACATTTAACTGTGCAGTGCGTTTACATAGACATTTGTAAACACACTAGTTACTACCATTTATTTGTGGAGCTTTATGTGATACACACTTCATCATCACTCGATACACTGTGTTGTAATCACTTTAGACCTCTTCTGCTTGGTGTATTCATTGCTTCCCAGACACCTAAAGGTCATTGATTCACAGCACATCCATTGTGACCCAGAAACAGCCGATTGACCAGCCGATTCCCGAACAAGGGTACGAGCGGTGTTCACCATTAATGGACCTACAAAGGTTAACTGCCCCGAGCGCTTTGAGAACCAACTTGGAGACATGCTTGCGGTGCTTCAGAGACATACCAATGGAGTCAATGTTTCAAAAAAAGTTTGAAACAATACAATGAAAGCCGTACAACTAGTTTTGGAAAGGTGGTACCATTTCCTCAATAGAGACCCACACGTTTCCGACGATGCATTTCTAGATGATGATGATTCAGAGGGGTGGGACAGGTCTATTCTGACTGTGTACATTGGTTCATGGTCTGTCACTCACCTCGCCCCAGGAAGTGCAGGATCAGAGCCTGAGCGAGCATCATCTGTCCAGCCCTCAGCATGCAGCCCCAGCCACAGTCGGAGGTGAGTGTGGAGCCTGGCAAGGGCGGGAACTCCTCCCTATAGGTCAGCCACACGCGTGACGCAAAGTCCCTGCGGAAGGCCTCTGCGTTCCCCTGGTGCAGGTCTTCATGGCAGGCCCCCGGCAAGGGGCTTTCATCAGCTGAACAAAACAGGATAGGACCCATTGATGGTTCTTGGAATCGTAATATCCTGAGGTTTTAAATTGACAAACTCATTTCAACAGAGTTTTTGAATATTAGTCATATTTCTGATACCAATACTCTTCCTTTGATGCCTTCGGCATATTTATGAATGTATTCACTTACATTCTACAAGCCAGTCCAAGCACATAAATCAATGACCTTCACAGAAATGCTATCTCTTAGAATATGCCTCAAGGACAGCCACAAAACCAGAAAATGATGAGTAGGATTAAAAAGCAATTTCCTAGTTTCAGTGAAGCTGTAAATGCATGCAAAGCATTCAATATTCAAAGTCTCTACAAAGTGCTGACCTGATTAAGACAATGACAGTGTGTGTGTGTGTGTGTGTGTGTGTGTGTGTGTGTGTGTGTGCGTGTGTGTGTGTGTACCTCCAGCTTTGAAATGGTAACACTTTCCCAACAGGAACACTGGTGAGTTCCTACTGAATGAGGTCTTGGTCTTCAGAGCCCAACCTACAATGTGTCAAGTCATTAGTAATAATAGTAGTAATAATATAAGTAATTAAGTAAAGTAAAGTAAAAAGTATAGTCACTTCTATGTATTACAACTGATGATTTCATTAAAACACACTTGAATAGGGTCAGGAGGTGATACATTACATTACATTACATATACAGTTTGTCGAAATGTTTCGCTGAATAACGTTTCATATTAGGAACTCCGTGATGGAGGTAGCCATACTTTAAATGATGGAGGTTCGTTCTGGTCCTGCATTGTTCTTTAACTATAACATTCACTGGTATACTCGTTATGAACAACATATTTTAGTCTACATTTACAAAGTGGTTGTTGTCAGTAAGTAAGCTACAGCTGTTTTTACAGATAATTCAGTTGATGCATTTATTGAACATGTGACGCCACGACGTCAAGGTGTCTCGCGCTTCCCGCCGTGTGAGAGTAAACCAATCAAACCCGTTGCTAACAATAACGACATAGTGCTCGTTAGTGTTCTTAAGCTAACAATGCACTTACTGTACTTCACATTGTGCCACGCCGACCTAACCTTTGTCTTTAGTTTTTCCACTTCCTCGTTTCCTTTATTTTCCATTTCACCACCAAGTAACAGAATCCATCCCAGTAATAATCCCACCGCACCAACGACAAGGACATCAATGTGCCCGCACACCAGCGCATTCACACACATACACTGTTGTCGCCTGCGTGTAGGCATCACTAAAATCAGCCCTTTCTCTCACACATTGTACCGCGGATGGTGCTGTTTCGATTGAATTCTTTTTTTTAATCATATATTCTTTCTTAAAAGAGATACTGGGAAGGAAGCGACACTTCTGTTGCCAATGTTTACACTGCTAGGAAGTGCAAACTCGCTGCATCTCGCGATGGTTACACCGGGTCATGGGTACAGATGTAATGTTTTATTTGGTTTCGTGCGGCGAGGTGGCGGGGTTCCGCCCACTCGCACTACTCCGCTCGCTTGAGCTGCGCCGTAACTCAAAACAGGCGCGCACACGTAATGAAAACTGGCTGGGAAAATATGGGAAAACAAGCGCGCAGCTAAATTGTTCATTGAAGTGATGGGTAGCCCGGCACTCTGTTTATTACACTTTTACTAAAAAATGTGTTACTATTGGTTGTTTAATGCCCCCAATTCAATGTAACTTCAATGTAACTCTAAAATATACTGGATAGAATTCGATTTTGGTGTATGAAATGATACTACATGTTATGGCTGGGGACAATAAGGTACAGCAATAACAATTTGGCTTTTTGCAGCTACTCTCACTGATAACAATTGTGAGTTACAGTTGTGGGATTAATAAAATCTATTCATAATAAGTATCTTCCCAACCACTAACAATTTACTGCAAAAAAGTACGTCAGATCTTCCTATGTGTCGGCAGCCATAGATAAAGTGCCTGATCCTGTCATTAAGTTAAATGTCATGTTTCTGACAGTATAGATATTGTTTCTGACACGTGGATAATATAAATAACCAACCGACAAACGTTTCTGTAAGATGTAACGCCTCCTATAAATGCACACTATGTATGACAAGCGGATAGTGCTAGAGAATTTGTCTTATACAATACTAATAGTCTATTAGCCGTCTAAATGTAAGTTTTGAACAGCAATTTCATTCATTACTGCCTTGGTGCGCGTTGTATTAGACTGCTGTGGGGCGTGTGCCCCCCCCCACACAATAAGGGCGTGTAGTACTGCGCACCACCACAGCCATTACGGTAGCCATTCCATTCTCCAGTGTTCCCCTAGGAGAGCTGGCGATGAGCAGTGAGGGAGGGAGTGGAAAACGGAGCCTGCCTGCTTGGGAATCTTGCTAAAGCACATCAGCGGCAACTGCCATGGCTGAACGCCGCGCCTTCGCCCAGAAAATAAGCAGGTAAGACCCAGCAGTCATTACATTTCAATGCTTCTGTAACACGCCTTGTCGATGTACTAGCGGCGTAGTAAGGTCATCTGCAGCTGAGAACCGGGGGTTCGCGGACCAGCAGAGGCCCGGCCGCCCGCAGAGCCTAGCATGCTCAAGCTAGTCTCCCTTTTAGCCACACGGCCAGAGATGCTCAGCAGTCCCACCCAGATCCACACACTGCGAGCCGAGGGACATATGGTGATTGTTCCTTTGTTGTCCTTATGTGGGGTTGTAACAGAGGCACCCTGCAGCGCACGGCAGGCGTGTTTCCTTAGATATCGGCATAGTATGGTTGATTTAAAGGGATCTGGGGCAATAAGCAACCCCCCCTTCAGCTAACGGTTGCTAGTCTGCTGTGGGGACACTGGTGTGCCGTCACTGTGCTGTCATGTTTACCAACACACCCAGTGAAGACCATGAAGCAGACAGCTGTCCTGGAGTGAGGCTGGGATCAGAAGCTTCTCTCAACACAGCCATCAAATAGTGATCTGCACTGTCCTGAGACAGATCCCACTAATCTCTCTAACAAAGGGCATTGTGTGGGCCCTGAAGAGGTTCCCCTGCAAGTCAGCACTGATTAACATACTATAGTCGGTGACACTTTGTTGTCAATGAAAAGTCTAGACTCGGAGGATGTGGTTTTTCTCTCGACTTCAAAGATGCTGGCGAACCCATGATTCTACTGGTGTAAACATCCAACACCAACACCAATATCATCAGGACCGTTTCTTAACGTTTTCTAGAAAATTGGGATGGCATGTAGTTTACTGGTGCTGATATTGGAAGGTAGACTGAAACGTTTAATTGTTTTGTTAACTGGAAGTAGGCTAGCCATTTGTAGAATGTGTTTACCTCAACGTTGTATTTCTCATTTATTTTTCTTTTGAACCAGTAGAACATTTTCCCTGCTTGTTGTAATATCCCACAACTGGTTTGATCTGTACCAGGGCCAATGAATAGATATGGTCGTTATAGCCTTTCAGAATAACCAGTTCACCACTAATACCTCACAACAAAGGCTGGAAAACAGTTCAAGTGAAGTACAAAGTGATGCAGAGCCGTGTAGCTAAGGAGTGAGCTAACAATCCTTGTTATCTCAATCATGATGATTTTCATGAACTTGAATTTCACATTTGTATAATTATGCTTTCCCCCTGTGACAACCCACCCCTGTTTACTGTCAGGAATGGGTGTCAACCTTGATTGTAGTCGTATTGTAAAGGGTGGAGTGTCAATGCCAGTGACTGCATGTGGGTGACTTGAGCAGGCTCAGATAAACCCTGTGATGTGCAGTGTTCTCTCAGTGTTCTCTCAGGGTTCTCTCAGTGTTCTCTCAGGGTTCTCTCAGTGTTCTCTCAGTGTTCTCTCAGTGTTCTCTCAGTGTTCTCTCAGGGTTCTCT